>JAQFYV010000509.1:0-11099 GCA_034695065.1 Choneiulus palmatus | reverse complement strand
TTGCACTCCGGGAATACAGGTAGACTTTGTTTAAATACGTCACTTTTCTCTTCTTACTTACCTAAAGCACACTGATATCCAATGGGTCCAAAGAGAAGGAGGTCTGGGAGTGTGAATCTTGTACGCTTAGCAATCCGGTCGGAACATCCCAGTGCTTCGCCTGTCTGCAGGGAAGACCCTGTGCCAAGGATGATGCAGTCAAGGGGGTCAAGGCTACCCAAACTGCGGTCGGGGGCCGGAATCGGACGCTCATGTCGTGGGGCCAGTGGCAGTGTCCCTCGTGCACCTTTGAAAATGATGTGTCGGAAGACAATTGCCAAATATGTGCCCATCCGCATATTTCGGACCCTGAGTTCTGCATCGATAACGAGTTGATGGACGATGTACGGAACGTGGAGAGGAACGCACGATCTGAGTGGGAGGATTGTGTCAGGATGTGCAAGCAGGTGGGGCATTTTTTGTAGTTGATGTAATACATTACATGTACATATTTTATAATTCTATTTTAATAGAGGGCTTGAGTACGGAACCGTAATGTTAACCTCCAAAGAGATTTTTAGCCATTTTGATGTACACTTAATTTTTTATCCAAAGGACATACAAAGACAAAAATACCGAAAATTGTAGAATTAAAAATCTAGGACTAGATGTTATTTTATTTTTTTTAAAAAATTGCAATTAATAAAATAAAAACGAAAAAGAATATATGGTTTGTATTACATGATGAAATTCTCTACATTTTAACAATTTTATAAATTTTGGTTGATGAAATACATGCATTGCAAATATTAGAGTGCCAGCATTTCATCAACCAAAATTTATGAAAAATATAAAAATTGCTAAAATGTAGAAAATTTCATTAGCTAAAACATAACATATTTCTTTTTGTTCTAGGAAATATGGACGATTTATAAAAAAAATGCAAAGATGGATGGAAAATGTTTAAAATATCATTCTTTTTCATTTTAATTTTTAAATTTATTAATTGC
Source organism: Choneiulus palmatus (assembly GCA_034695065.1). Lineage (NCBI taxonomy): Eukaryota > Metazoa > Arthropoda > Diplopoda > Julida > Blaniulidae > Choneiulus > Choneiulus palmatus. The sequence continues at coordinate 10,110 of JAQFYV010000509.1, read as the reverse complement.
AATTAAAAAAAATAATAATAACATCTAACCCTAGTTTTAAAAATTCTACAAATTTTGATATTTTTTGTATGTATTTTTATGTCCTTTGGATAACAAATTAAATGTACCTCGAAATGGCTAAAAATCTTTATGGAGATTATCACTACGGCTACGTGCTCAAACCCCTCCTTAAATAGGTAAAGGCAACTTTTAGAGTTAATACGCTATCTAATTATCAAAATAATTTAAAATTTTGTCGGCCAGTTAACAGTGGATTATGTTTCTTGGCAAATTAACATAGAAGGATCTACCTTGTGACTTACTAAATTCAAATATCATATTTATGAACCTTTCTTTGAACTGGAAGTTGTATGTTATTCCCCACATATATCTGTGTTGTGCATAAAATGTAAATGGAAACAAATATTTATTTACCAAATGCAAAATAACAGATCATATTTTATTTTTCACTGAGTAGGAATATCAAAATTTGAAAAAGTTGTTTATTTAGGTCAAAATGAATTTCGTCGATGATTCATTTCTGCCGAGAGCGGAATCTCTGTACTACGATCCTGCCGAGCAGAAAAAAACTCCCATAACTGAGTGGCGCCGACCGCAAGACATCGTCTGCGCTTCAGACGAGGCGAAAATCAAATGGGCCGTATTTCGAACTCCGTTGCCTTCTGACATTTCTCAGGGTTGGTGGTTCAAAACTCTCTGGCTCCTATTAGTACTTCTTTTTGGACACCCTTTTGCAAGGAATTTGCATTTTTTTACACAATTTCAAAAACGCTCTTGCAGGCGTTTTGGGAAATTGCTGGCTTCTAAGCGCCTTAGCCGTCCTGGCAGAGAGACCTGAGTTAGTGAAAAACGTCATGATGACCCAAGAGTTCTGTAAGGAGGGCTCCTACTTAGTCCGACTCTGCAAAGATGGCCAGTGGACCGTTGTGATGGTCGACGATCTTCTTCCGTGCGACTCTAGGCGGCAGCTAGTCTATTCCCAGGTAATTTTTAGGACTTAAGTTTAACTTTGGATATTTTTTTCAAGCAATAGTGAAAAAATATTTGTCGAAATATAGGCTTATTGCCCTTCTCGACATGTTAGGGATATTGGACCTGCATCTCCTATGTTCCTTAATTTTCTTTCTTTGGATTATATTTTCTGGGACAAATTGCTATAAAATTACCATATTTTGGGATATAAAATCCTTTTACATTTCTTTAATTGCTATCAGACTGCAAGCTTTTGTTTGAGTATGAGGCATAGATTACTGTAGGATCGGTGCATTCAAAATAGAAAGTCCAATTTGTAGGATATATTGTAAAATGTTATCATTATGGACCTTTTTCTTTAATAGGCTAAACGCAAGCAGCTGTGGGTTCCGCTTATAGAGAAGGCCTCCGCCAAAATCCACGGCTGTTATGAAGCTTTAGTCAGTGGCCGAGCCATCGAAGGTTTGGCCACACTTACTGGCGCTCCTTGCGAGACCATCTCACTTCAAGGTCTGCAAATGATTTTTTAATTTGTCTGGTCTATTGTGGGACCTAGCCATTGCTTAATCCTTTCTTTTTTATTGAACAGCTACGTCACAACCTCAGGAAGAAGAATTAGATCCTGAACTCATTTGGGCACGGCTATTGAGCTGTCGAGATGCTGGGTAATTGTTTCACTGTATATTAAAGGGAAGATCACCCTACTAAAAAACAATATTTTTCTATCAAGCGTATCCATTAAGAAAATTTTATTTGCATAATTTCACAGTTATGCTATGCTTAGTTATTTAATAATAAATTTTAAAAAAAAAATAAAAGAATACCATCGGTTGTAATGACGTCACATAACCACACTTTGCAATGCACATGCAAAACCCAGAACACTAAATGTAATTTGAGCGTGTAAGGCACCACATTTTGGAACAAAATTACATGAATAGTCATTTTTGCTTGAAGGAAAGGCTGTCGTCAACAGGACGTCAGCAACACGTTTAATTTACGCTCTATAAAATAACTACGAATAACATAGTTGTAAAATTTTTGGATTAGTATTTTTGTTAATGTATACTCTTGAAAGAAAAATACTTTTATTAGGGTGGTCTTCCCCTTTAATTTTAGTATTTCCCAATTATTATAGTGGTATTTCCTTTGCTTTAATAATTTTTTTAGAAAATACTCTTTTAATGTATACTCTTAAAAGAAAAATACTTTTTCAAAGGTGGACTTCCCCTTTAACTTAAAATTTATAGCAGCTTATGCCACTGGCCACAAAGTCGCCACGTGAATTTACTTAGTTTCTGTATTTTTTGCGTTATTTGAGGTTTCTGATGGGGGCTTCTTGCGGAGGAGGAAACATGAAAGTCAACGACGAGGAATACCATAAACTCGGCTTGCGACCCCGGCATGCCTATTCCCTATTGGATGTCCACCAAGATGATGTTAGCGTCACAAGGTATGCATGGTCTTGCAGTTTTAACAGTTTTTTTTACTAGTTTTATTAGTTTTTTGGCGAAATTACTTGATCCATTCAACTGATTGAACATTGCAGACTAGTCAGATTACGAAATCCTTGGGGACACTTTTCCTGGAACGGAGATTGGTCTGACGATTCTACTTTGTGGAGCCCAGAGCTTAAAGAACACCTTATGGCCCATGGAGCAGGCGAAGGAGTCTTTTGGATGTCCTACCAGGACTTTCTGAAGTGAGTATTCTGTGTGCACTTTAAACAAAAATGAGTTATAATCGAATTAAGGGGGGTGATCACTGTGTTAATGGCCCATAAGATGTTGTTTTTGTACTACTATTCGGCAACCAATTGGCCCTTAGACATTACAAAAATACTAAATTCAATTCAACTAATTACCCTACAGTCAGCAAGTGAATGCCATTTGGTAGGGGGGTGATCCCAATATCAGGAAAATTCTCCCACATGCAGTTTAGACTTAGACAATATTGTTAAACTAAATTTCTCAAAAATTTCAACTATCTTTAGGAAGATTATTCCATTGTCTAATAGTATGTAAAAAGAAAGACCAGTAATATATGTGTAAATAAATAAATGTGTATTTCATGTTTACAAAATTTCCATGTTCATGTTCACTTTCCAAGAATGTAATAAATCATTCAAGTGTTAATCAAATTTATTAAATGTCTTAATTCATATATATGTCAAGAATAGTTGTAATTTTTGTCAAGGAAAAGCAGAGAATGTTGAGCTTATAGGGTCAGGGAAAATTGAAATTTTGGTCAGGAAAAGTCAGGGAAAATTGAGCTTATGGTCATGGAAAGTCAGGGAAGCTCAATTATAAAATTCAACATGATCCCTGCAAATATTCCCTGGCTATTCCATACATGTTTTATCCAAATAGTTATTTATAAAACTTGGTCAATGCACGTTATATTTTTGAAAACAAAATTATACTTTAAACCAACACTCCTTTTTAAACACAAGAAAGAAAATGTACCAAAAATAGATATATTTTGTTAATATAAATAATAAAAATAAATAAATAACAAAATTGATTTCTAATAGGTCAGGGTTTTTGCTGCAGAATTATTAGCATTTAGCAAACAAGGAACCAGCCTGTTTCTGCACTGGGTGATAAGGTATTATCATTTTCCAAGCATAATATCTTATCACAATTTTTAATAATGCCATAAACAACTCTTGCATTCATGGTCATGTCATAAGCCTTATATTTTAATTATAGTTATTTTATTAAATGTCTGGATGGGAAAGGTTGAAACCTATGGTAGTCCTACACCATTCAATTATGACGAATGTGCCACAGCGTGGCGTATGGGAAAAGTTAAGTAATAACAGAGATGTGCAAATATAATACCTACTTTCTCAATAAATATCAGTTATGAAACTAACAAATGTACAGGTTTTATGCATGGTAACCAAATGACATTATCTAATGCTTTACGCAAAAACAAAAGAAATTTCCCAGTTGCTACGTATTTATTATTAGCAATATTAACCCAGTTCCGGCAGTGTTTACATAAGTAAATAAACAATAAAAATTGAAAAAGGTAAAGAGCAGTTTAGTATACAAAACTTACAGGGGAACTACCCAACATTATTTTTTTGTAATAGCTTATATAGGCCTAGATTCAAATTTAATGGGAAATGCCAGTTGTGATTCTGGATCGTTAGATGGCAGCACAACCATGATATAGAAAGCAAAAGTATGGAAGGTCATTATCAAAAGCATCTTCATTGAAATTTATAGTGGCTGGTATAAGGAGTGAATTTTCACGAAAATGCAAAACTTTCATAATATAGTTAACATTCAAAGTTTTTGTAAATTCATACAATAAATATTTATTTAGACATAAAAATACCAAATTAAAGATGAAAACAATAGCTAAGTATTGAATTGATCCTTTTTTGCCTATAAGCAAGTCTAGAATTTTAACAAAAATATTTACGGAGAGAAGGAAAAAGCATCCTTAAAACTCGTCCTTATTTAAATTTTTAATTAATTAACAGGGCAAATTTTTGGGGGAAATGCTTTGTCAATACCTAGATATTACCATTCTCTTCAATTTTGTATATTTGTTATACTCCCTTGGTTGCCGAGCAGTAATTTAAATACATCCTTTTGCACCATTGACAGTCAGCATCCCCCTTAATGGCGTTCCATAACTACACCGTATTACATGGGGGATGGCTCCAGGTGCTTATTTTAATTCATTTAAGAAAGTTCTGAAAACTTATAAAGCTGTCAAATTTGTTCAAGAAAGCCTGTAATAACATATATTAATGGACAGTTTTCTTTTACTCCTTTTTAAATGTTCAGAAAATATTTGCTGAAGTAATTAGAAGTAGTTCTGTAAGATTAAAGGGGAACTGTACCTTCAGGAAGTTTTTCTAAACATTAAAGCATATAAAATTAGTACATAACCAAGTTTTGGCAATATGTTATCTCTATTAACATAAAATTAAAAAATAGTGAAGTGATACACCCTGTACAACAAACTATTCTGTGATGAGTTCATTTACTCCAATCATGCATCAGCCATTTTCCCGTTCAAAATGACTGATGCGAGAATGGAAGGAACGTTACACGTAACAGGCCAGTTTTATTTTTTTTTTAAACTATATAGTCCTATAGGGAGAACATGGTTGCAATAACTTGGTTATGTAATTTTTTTGATATGCTTTATCATTTGGAAATAACATTTTTTAAGCGTACAATTCATCTTTTTACGAAAAATGAAATTAAATAAAAGTTAACAATGAAACTTTGGATTATAGTTGACAGATTTGCTTTGACATTAATTGTTTTATTGAAAGTTTTGAAAAAACTTTTCAATGAAATAATTTAAAAGAAAATTCTGTAAGAGTAAGATTAACAGAAAATCATTTGAATTTTGGGAGTTATACTTATATACAGAAAAGTAGCTTGTGTCAAATTAATTACCAGTGCACATATATATGGTATACCATCTGTCTTGAATTGTGCTCTTGATCTGACCTGAATTGATTTGAATACACTAATAAGATCTACTTTATTTGTGGGGAAGATCAACCACGACTACACATAAACCTATACAATAAAATTCATTCAAAATAGAAAAAAAAATATATTACTCATGGTATTTTGAATCTGTTCTGAATTAGTACTACTGATCAAACTCCTGAACTACATTGATCTAATTTATGATCTTCTCCTTTTCAGAACAAATAACCAGATATACATTTCCGAGTATACGTTTAATTAGTTCTAATAAAAGTTTAAAGAACATTTTTTTTTTGCACGAATTCTTTAAATTTTTACACAGGAGGTTATAGAAATAATTCTGTTGTCACATTCACTAATTTTGCTCAATCTCTAAAAACCTGTTTTTTGCGATTCAGGCTCATTTGATGGCAGCACCGTCATGACGAAAAATGTAAAAGTATGGAATGCCATTTAAAAACGCATATTCACTATAACACCTTTTGATGGTTAGAATAGGAGTGAATTTGCTCGAAAATGCGGGATTTTGGAAAATTTGTAAACCTACATCAAGTTTATGCAAATTTACACAGCAAATATTAACTTCAAATACATATAAAAACTGTCGCATTGAACCGGAATAACTAGCTAGAACATGCTCAATCTATCCTGGGTAAGTCCAAGATTTAATAATGACAATAATAAAAAAATATTTACTGAGTACCAAAATTCCTTTAAAATGAGATCGTTATATAAATTTTAATTATTAATTTATCGGTGCAAATTTTCGGGAAAAGGGTTTATCACTACCTATATACATGTATACTCTTATCGAAGAGGAAAAAAATAAGACTATGTGTGTAACATATTTCCTTTTCCTTGGGTAATTCCAAGATTAAAAATTCAACTTATTTCCATTTTTTTATAAAATTATTGGAGGAAGTTTTTGGAAAAAGGGCTTTGACACTATCTAGATATTATCATTCTTATCAATTTAGTATTTGTGTTATGTCTGTGGGCCCTATGGTTGCAGAGCAAAAGAGCAAATAAATCCCTATTGGCCATTAATGCATTCAGTCATTATCCCTCTTAAACGAAAAACTAGTGATAAAATATGGCTGTTTTCATTACAGTGTATTTACTTATTTCTTATAACATTTGATTAACAAATTAAATTAATTAATTAAATTAATTTAATTTGTTAAATTAAATTAATTAATTAAAATTATTAATTCCAAATTAAATTAATTTCCTTTACATGTATCAAATTCTGCTATGAAATCTATCTGAAAATGTTCAATGAATAAAATTACCAAATTCTGCTATGAAATTCGACTGCAAATTTTCAATGAATTAATGTCCAAACATAACTTATAACACCAACATTCATACAATTTCCTCCCAATTTAATTTCCATTTACAAATTCTGCGATGAAATTTATCTGAAAATTTTCAATGAATAAAATTGCATGTACCAAATTCTGCTATGAAATTCATATGCAAATTTTCAATGACTAAATGTCCAAACAACTTATAACACCAACATTCATTCAATTTCTTTTAAATTTAATTTCCATTACCAAATTCTGCTATGAAATTTATCTGCAAATTTTCAATAACTAAAATTACCAAATTTTGCTATGAAATTTATCTGAAAATTTTTAATGAATAAAATTACCAAAATCTGCTATGAAATTTATCTGAAAATTTTCAATGAATAACCTTACAAAATTCTAATGAAATTCATCTACAAATTTTCAATGTTCAAACATATAGCTCATAATACCAAAAAATATATTCAATTTCTTCCAAATTTAATTTCAATTACCAAATTCTGCTATGCAATATCTGCAAATTCTGCTATGAATTTATATGAAAATTTTCAATGAATAAATATCCAAACATAACTTATAACACCAACATTCATTCAATTTCCTCCAAATCAAATTTCCATTATAAATTCTTCTATTAAATTTATCTGCAAATTTTCAATGAATAAATGTCCAAACATAACTTATAACACCAAAATTCATTCAATGTATTCCAAATTTAATTTCCATTACCAAATTCTTCTATTAAATTTATCTGCAAATTTTCAATGAATAAAATAACCAAATTCTGTTATGAAATTCTTCTGCAAATTTCCCATGAATAAATGTTCAAACATAACATATAACACATAATTTCATTCAATTTCTTCCAAATTTAATTTCCATTACCAAATTCTACTATGAAATATCTGCAAATTCTGCTATGAAATTTATCTGCAAATTTTCAATGAATAAATATCCAAACATAACTTATAACACCAACATTCATTCAATTTCCTCCAAATTTAATGTCCATTACCAAATTCTGCTATTAAATTTATCAGCAAATTTTCAATGAATAAAAACACCAAATTCTGTTATGAAAATCATCTGCATATTTTCAATGAATAAATGCTCAAACATATAACTTATAACACCAACATTCATTGAATTTCCTCCAAATTTAATTTCTATCACCAAAATTCTGTTATGAAATTTATCTGTAAATTTTCAATGAATAAATGTTAAAACATAACTTACAACACCAAAATTCATTACATTTCCTTCAAATATAATTTCCATTACCAAATTCTGCTAATGATATACCGGTATTTAGCCAAGGCAATGAAAACGTAAACAGTTATTCTGAGTCGTAAGTTAAGTACTTGTTTATTTCCGTTAATTGCAAATAGGCCTACACTCCAGTGTTAATTAGTCATATCCACGATTAATGGGGATAACTGACCCCGTATAATTCTTAATGGATATCCTTGCAGTACTTGATATCATTTTAATTAATATACGAACTGCGCTATACCGAAAGCTCTCAATTAATAAAAAGACTAAGTGAATCTTATTATAAAATTCCTACTGAATTAACAAAGATATATATTAATAGTAAAATACTGAAAAAAAATCACCAGACAGAATTAAAGGAAAAAACCTTCCTAATGAAAAAAGTATTTTTCTTTTAATAGTAAGATACTATTCTCAAAATTCCACAACTATGTTATGCTTAGTTATTCAATAACAAATCGTAAAAAAAATAATTAAAGGCCGAAATATTATTAGCATGTTAATGACGTCACATGGCTGTAGACTGTGCAATTCACATGCTAAATTTTATATTCATTTTACTTCAATTCTCCAAGTTCACAAATGGATGTACATGCAATGCATCACTTTTTGGAACAAAATCACTTTAATGGAGTAATTTTTGCTGGAATGAAATGTTATCTTGAAAAAAAAATACATTTCCCTAGGGTGATCTTCCCCTTTAATGTAAGAAATGAGTTATACCAAAAATCTCTCAATTAATACAAAAGCCTAATGTACGAGGTATCTACTTTTATTATAAGATTCACTATTGAAGGATAAAACACATAAATAAACGTAAACAGCATATAGGCCTACATTACAGAAACAAAAAAAATCACTTGCCAGATTAAAAAAAATTATAAAATTTTGCGGAAAAAACTTACAAAAACTCCAAAGTTCTCCTTTTGAGCTTGGACAGCCATCCCATATTTGGTGTGAAGGAGATAAAAGCTAATTTGGCACCTCACAATTTCACAATATTCATTCCACAAGCGTGCAGCAAAACGGTAAAAAAACAGACTAAAAACTTCCCAAACTTTTCAAAACCGAAACTTTTCTCAGCAAAAAATCCAATATGGAGGAGGCACAAACTTTAGAATCCACAATATAACTATCCACAATGGGAAAAAAAGAACCAAAACGTTATTCCAGGCCATGCAATCGTGAACGTTTCCAGTATAATCAAATGTGCATTTCCAAGTGATGTAAATCCAGAGTTGAAGTACACAGATATAGGTAGTGTACACGTCACGTGGTTTGCCAACAAAAATAATCAAAGAGCCAGGATCCTAGTGCCTCGGATTCAACCCCTCAACTAACTGATGCTAAGCCTCAGTATGCAAACGGTATTATCACTAGCCTATAGTATTATCAAGCAGCCCGCCCTCCCTTAAATCTAGGCCAGTCCCAGCAGTGCTGCCAGATAGACAAAGGATGTAATATCCCTATGAATCATACACTGGTTTCGGCGGCAGGTCCACATAAATATTCAGTGCATGGTTTCCTAACAACTGGAAACAGTCTTAATTTGACACATGTTTGCCTTCTGGTTTGGTCGCAATTATGCTTGTAACAACGTATGATTAGTAATGTATACATTCAAAATAAAAAAACAGAATTTTTTTTAGTGCATGTGTGTTACTGTCATGCAAATGTGACGTCATCAAACGGGGATGGGGAAGTTGTGGGGGGCTAAGGAGGGAGGAAGCAAAACTAAAATAAAGTTTTTTGGAAAATTTACAAAATGTTAACATAAAACTGCAGAGTACACTTAAAGGGGAAGACCACCCTAGAAAAAAGTATTTTTCTTTCAAAAGTATACCTTAAGAAAATACAAATTTTCTCAAAATATCACCACTATGATATGCTTAGTTATTTAATAATGAATTAAAGGGTAAGACTAACCTAGACAAAAATTTGTTCTTTCAAGAGTAGTCATTAAGAAAATACTATTCCCAAAATTTCGCAACAATGTTATGCTTAGTTTTTTTTTTAATAATAAATTACAGAAAAATGAAGTAATGACCAAAATACCATGGCCATGTGAATGACGTCGCATTCCT
>JAQFYV010000508.1:0-11101 GCA_034695065.1 Choneiulus palmatus | reverse complement strand
ATTTCTTGAAAGGGGGAGGGGGGGGGGGTGTTATTCCATAACCATGGGAATTTCCCCATGTCCGCTAAGACCAACATCATCACTAAATTAAATTCCTAATGAATTCATTTCTTAAGAGTAATCCATTGCCTTTCATTTGCATTAAAATTACTTAAAAAAGAAAGCCTCATCTTGTGTTTATAAAATTGTCTTATTCTCTGTAAATTAAATGGGTTTGGTTTTCGTCAGTCAGTTATGTGTTTTATTGGCATTATCAAAAAAGAAAATTCAAGTAGTAAAAGCACTATGGTTGTTATCATAATTTTTATGATTTCAAGATGCACATGCTTGCGCATTGTTTGAAAAGTTTTGCTTGGAAAATTGTGTTTGCCATACTGCCAGATAGAAGAAGAATTTTGTTTGATTTACTTTTCGACCATTGCAAGTTAAAAATTTTGTTGTGGTTAAATGGCCTTTTGAGTGCTATTAAAGCCAGTGCTGAATTGTAACATTTTTTTCCAGATTTCAGGGTCCTCGTCATATGGAGATGCTTATTTAACTGATGGAGAGGTAACTTTAATGTCATTCGTATTTATGTGTATTCGTTGATTTTGAATTGTCCTATTTCAAGGCAACGTTAAACCTTGCAGGATACCATTGACTATAGCGCCAACAGCGAACTCCGTAAGTTGCAATTCTACGGTGCAGGCCCTAAAATGCCGGGTTACCTGTGTTCCCCCAAAGGTAAATTTGGTTTACCACTGGAGTCTTGGGTCCCAGCCCCCAAATTACTCGCTTCTCTGTATTAGCTGTTAGTGCTAATAGTGGTGACTCTATCATTGTCACACTATAATATTTTGCAGAGCCACCCGAGCCCGAAGTTGTTGTAATCGAAGAAGAGGTAAAACCCAAAACAAGTCCCAAAGGGAAAGGAAAACAGCCAAAATATATAAATCCAGTGGGTATATTTGCATAACTCTTTCATTTACCGTATTGTTTGTTCGCTCAAAATCATCTCGTTGCTTCTGTTGGCTAAATGCTTTGATCGTCCATGGCATTTTACCAACGTTTCATTAAGAACGCCAATGCCCTTCAGTGGATTTGCCGCAGAAGGTTCGATTTGTCGTAGCCAGTGTTCATGTGTTCTGAGTTTTTTTGTTTTTTGTGTCTTTACTCAAGGATTATAATGATGATCGTTTCAAGCCAATCCAGGTGAGATTATCTTAAAAATGCATTACTAAGGCCAAACCAAATATATTTTAAGCTTTTTTGTGTGTGTTTGAGGTGTTTTATCTTTATCTAAATGTGCTCAGAAATAACCAGCATCGATAAGGAGTTTGTACTTTTGTTAAGGTGATGCTTGAGATTAAGGGGATTAATACATGATGCATCCAGTGTACATTGAAGGGTCATTTGTAGGTTGGGATGCACCGAAGGTCAAATAGGCAGAAACTGATTAGTTGTCGAATATTTGGTGCATCCCAAGTCATTTGTTTTCTTCCAATTTTGTAAAACTTTAGATATTCACATTTTGAAGATTGTAGCGATTGTTTTTACTAGGAGCCAACTAATTACTTTAATACATTCAGAAATATACAATGAGTATCAAATTTAAAGGGAAGACAACCCTCAAAAAAAATTTTTTCAAATGATAGAACATTTCAAAAAATGTACAAACCCAAATTATGACAACTATGTTCTCTCTTGGTTTTTTAAATAGAAAACCAGCAGCTGATCAGACTAGAAATACACCTCGTGCAACAATAGTGTATATAAATATAACTTGTGCTGTGTGCCACAATCCCACATCAGGAATTTTTGTGCAGGAAAAATGACTGATACTTGATTGGAGCATAACACGTCATTTACACTGTTGTTGTACAGGGAGTATCTTTTTACCCTGTTCAACTGCATGTTTTAACTTCGAGCTGGCAATCAGGAGACCTGGAACTACCAACACGTTTGCACAAAATATTTGAGTATTTCTGAGGGTTACATAGCCCTTTAAGTTGATACTTTAGACTTAGTAACGTGAGTATAAGTGCTAACTAATATACCAGTACTAGTAGAACTGAGCATTCTTCTTAGGTGTTTCCACCCTAAAAAATTTGTGCTGTATTTATTCCGTTTATTTTCCTAATTCTATAATGATTTAAACTATTGAAAAACTTGATGCCCGTTATCCTTCAATTATGTGGTGATTTGTGCAACCTGTACCTTTTTTTCTGACTGTCTCATCTATCCATAATTTTGACTTAGTCTTTTTGCAAGTAAGCCAGAAGTGGACAGGCTCAACGGAAATTATACGCAGATTACTTTGGGTCTAAAATTAATTCCTTTATGTACCTTGCATGCTAATTTTCTTATACAATAAAGGGTAAAGGTGATGTCATCTTCTGTGATGTGTATTTTCTAATTGACAACAAGTCTACCAAGCCATGACTCCATTTAAGTTTTCACGACTGTTCCGTATTTGTTGAATATTTTCTTTTTGCTCTATTCCTTAGATTGATCAAATCATGTGCAACACCTGTGGCTGCGGGGATGCGGAGGAATTCATGCTACTCTGCGATGGCTGTGATGACAGTTACCACACGTACTGTTTGATGCCACCCTTAAGTGATATCCCAAAAGGCGATTGGCGATGTCCGCGTTGTATTGCAATGGTATTTTTACCCTTTTAAAATGTATTGGCATTACTTTACTGGACATTTAATGATATCATTTGTTTTAGGAATGTCATAAGCCACAGGAAGCTTTCGGGTTTGAGCAGGCAACAAAAGAGTATACTTTGCAGTCCTTTGGCGAAATGGCCGACCAGTTTAAGAGTGATTATTTTAACATGCCTGTACATGTGAGTGTTCTCTAATGAATTTTTGTTTTAATGTAAATATTTTTTCCTCTCTTATGACTTTGGTAATATTTCTGTCTGTCTCTTCTATTAGATGGTTCCTACGGCAACAGTTGAGAAGGAATTCTGGCGCATAGTAAGTGCCATTGACGAAGATGTAACTGTGGAATATGGAGCCGATCTTCATACGATGGAACATGGAAGTGGTTTTCCGACCAAAACGTCTAAAAATCTAATGCCAGGTGATGAGGTACGTAAAAACCAAAATTCCAAGTGTTTTAATGATTTCATAATCAGAATGGTGATATGTTAAAAGGGAATGCAACCCTTGAAAAAGTTACTTATGAATTATAGAGCAAATAAAAAATAGCCCATATCAAGATATTGGCAACTATGTTCAGCTTAGTTTAGTTTTAAAAAATCAGAAAGAAACAACATAAACGTGGTATAAAACATCAGTTACACTTCCAGTGGTAGAAACGTGACATGTCATCCAGACGAAAACACCTTCTGTCAATGCCCTTATTGGCCAAAATGTTCTTTTGAATGACTCGAAAAATAAATTAGGCTGAACATAATTGTCAAAATTTGTATATAGGCTATTTTTTTATACGCTCTCTCCTTTAGAATACCTTTTTCTGAGGGCTGCATTCCTCTTAAAGGGAGAGCTGTAATATATTATAATAACTATGGTATATCCACATGCCATTGGTGGCAAAACCAATTGTGAAAGTTTAAACGTCATAGGAAAAATATTTCTCATATTTAATATACATTTTAAGATTTAATTCGTTAACTTTAATGAGGAAATGCAACCGTGCGATTTTTGTTTAAAAAAAAAATTATTTTCTTATTTTGTTTAGGAATATGCTAATTCTGGTTGGAATTTAAACATCTTGCCTGTCTTGGAGGGCTCTGTGTTGTGCCACATTAATGCTGACATTTCCGGCATGAAAATCCCGTGGATGTATGTTGGCATGTGCTTTGCTACATTCTGCTGGCACAACGAGGATCATTGGAGTTACTCTATAAACTATCTTCACTGGTTGGTGATTGCTATTGACCGTTATCTACCATGTTATCTTGATATGTCTCGATGCTCATTTATTCATTACGATTAACAGGGGAGAGCCGAAAACATGGTATGGAGTTCCTGGTAATAAAGGCCCATTGTTCGAAACTGCAATGAAAGCGGCTGCTCCAGAATTATTTGAAATACAACCTGATCTCTTGCATCAGTTGGTTACAATAATGAATCCAAACATCCTTATGAAAGCTGGTGTTCCTGTGAGTGAGAATTATATTTTTTCTTGCGTTATTTTAAATTTTGCGGAAGAATTTGTACTGATTATTTGTGTTGTTCACTTTGTGAAGGTGTATCGGACAAACCAATGTGCAGGCGAGTTTGTTATCACATTTCCTCGTGCTTACCATGCCGGCTTTAATCAGGGCTACAACTTTGCCGAAGCTGTGAATTTTTGTCCGTCGGATTGGGTGAGAAAAGCATTCATCAATTTCCACTTTTATGTAGTAATTTCCATCGTGAGGATGCTACGATAACATTTTTTTTCGTAAATTAGTTACCACAAGGGCGCGAATGCATCGATCACTACAGCATCTATCATCGATTCTGCGTCTTTTCTCACGACGAGTTGATTTGTAAGATGGCGTCTGATCCCGAGAGTTTAGATCTTCATCTGGCAGCGGCGACCTACCAGGATATGCTGAGGATGGTCGAAAGTGAAATGAAACTTAGGAAAATGCTGATGGAAAAAGTTAGTGTTCATTCCAAATTATGTTTATTGTCTGCCCTATATTCTTTTTCTCTACAATAACTTTTTTTCAAAAATTAGGGAGTGGCAAATGCTGAGAGAGAGGTCTTTGAGCTTCTTCCAGATGACGAGCGACAGTGTGAAGTCTGTAAGACAACGTGCTTTCTATCGGCAGTCACGTGTGCTTGCACTAAAAGATTGGTGTGCATTAAACATGTGAAGGATCTGTGCAGCTGTTCTTCTTCCAAGTTATGCTTACGGTAAATAAAATATGAAAAACAAACATCGGAATCCACCACTAATATATTCTGCGAAATTTTATGCAATGGGGTAATAATTCAGATATATCTGCCATCTTATTTAATGTACTGTGTAAATTTAGCTACCGCTACACGCTTGATGAGCTTCCGGTCATGTTACGAAAGCTGAAGCTGAGGGCAGAATCGTTTGATAATTGGTCTATAAATGTGAAAAATGCTTTAGAGGCTTCTCATGAATCAAAAATTGGTGAGTTTGGCTAATATTCTTCTTTGTGATCTAATTTATTCTTCACAAGTTATTCATGTGCATTGGTCCCTTTGATGCTAACAGAATTAACCGAAATGAAGGAACTCATGCGGGAAGCAGAGGAGAAACGCTTCCCGGACTCAGAATTACTGAAGTCCTTAGCTAATGCCGTTCAAGAAGCAGAAAAATGTGCGGGAGTTGCGCAGCAGCTGGTGGGCAAAAAAGTGAGAACTAGAAATCGACAGTCGGTGGAAGGCAAATATGTGTCGAAGCTCACTCTGGAAGAATTGCAGCTATTTTCGGAGAAGATAAATAGTCTGCTGTGCACAATTAGCGAAGCATCTGCTGTGAAGGTAAGATACTGTAGTCAACTTTTGAAAGTCATACACTTTTATTCTTTTCATTGTACATAATTCCATTGTATTATTTGTAAGTAAACTTCTTAAACGGGAATGGTACCCTCAGCAAAAGTTACATTTATTTAAAAGAGGACACTAAAAAACGTAATTCCCCAAATTTTGACAACTATATTCCGTCTAGTTTATGTAAAAACAAAAATAATGCAAAAAATGTTGCCTGTAAATCATGCATGAGTGTCGTGACATCACTGGAATGTGGTATCGTTTTTGCTCGTGTGCCCTCGTTCAACCTGTTGGTTTCGGTTGGTCTCCCTACCTGTGTGGCCTCGTTTAACCTCTGGCGAACACGGAAAGAAATTTGCATATCGGGGAAGGAAAATCTGTGACGTACTGAAAAGCAGCAGATTGCAAGCTATTTCAAGATTCCCGTTTTTTATCGTTCATTTTCAAATTTTTGCATTATATGCAAGTTGATTTGTTAGTTCACAGAAGATTTATGGAAAACCTATTTGCATTTTTCGTGGTAAGTTTATTATTGTCACAAACCCTAAGGTTTTTGCTCAATTCTTGTTGAGGGTACCATTCCTCTTTAAAATTTCTCCAATTAACCCCCCTCTCAATTGAAATTGTTGTTTAATTAAATTACACAGACCCAAATTTCACCAATTGTTCCCTTTTTCACACACCCATGTTAAAACTGAAATGTTGCATTGCCATATTTATTTGTATATTCATGGACTTCTTGTTTTAAAGAGGTAGTGTACCCTCTCATAAAATTTCTTCCAAATGATAGAGCGCACCAAAGAACTTATAGAACCAAGTTTTGGTCGCTATATTCTTCTTAGTTGTGGTTGTTGCTTTTTTAAATAAAAAAAAACAATATTCAACTGGTTATATCTATGGACACTGTAAATAAACGCATCCTTGACGAGTTCGTTTAGTCCATTTCCGATTTTCGTAAGTAAATTTTCCCATGCAAAAAATAAGTGTGCTTGAATGGAGCAAAGGAGCAAACACATCACAGTTGCAGCTGTCATATGTTCAGTGTTTTAACTAGGGAGTTTGCAATTTTTTCTAGTCTACAAAGTAGAGTACGAAAATGAACTACTTCCGGTGTAAAATAAATTTTCGTACTCTACCTGATTTCAGTTGAATTAGAACACGAAAATTGAGGAGTCTTTTCGTGTTCTAATTCAACTGGAATCAAATAAAGTACGAAAATTTATATTTTACACCGAATGTAGTTCATTTTCGTACTCTACTTTTTAGAGTACGAAAAATTGCAAACTCCCTATTGTAGGCACACTACCCCTTTAAAAAAGTAAGCTGCGTTCCTTCATTTAGCAATGTATAACTTAATATTCACTGCTTTAGTTAGCACAGCAAGAGTAGACGTAAGGCACATAATCAAACCAGAGGTGATTTATTTACCTTTGGTTCAAGCAGTAGCCTACAGTTCCATATCTTATGAAATAATATTTAAAACTAAAAAAACTTCAGTATTTTGTAATGAAGTTGATACTGACTAGATTGTTTGCCTTGCAGGATTTATTAGCAGATGTGGTAGCTTTTCAACAAGAGGCAAAAGTTACATTAAATATGGAATCGCCCGAATCGAGCGCTTTAGAAAAGTTATTGGATGTTGGTATGTCGTTTGATATCGATCTTCCTGAAATCCCTAGTCTTAAACAGGTTTGTTTCAGTTTTTTATATTCTTTCAGAAAATAGTGATATATACGAAAAGATTTCTGTAATGAAAGATTATTGTTAAATGTAAATTATTGCACTGTTAGAAACTTCAACAAGTATCATGGTTGGAAGAAGTTAGCGAGGCGTTGGCTGATCACAGCCACGTCAGTGTCGAAGTCCTTAGAAAATTTTTGGATTCTGGAGTCAGCTTGCCTCCGCACGTATTAGTTGAAAAAGCCATGGCTGAGCTTCAAGAACTTCTTACCCAAGTGGAACGCTGGGAGGAAAAGGCCAAGATTTGTCTTATGGCTAAGTATGTTTAAATTTGTTGCCGTTGAATTCGTTTTAGGGTTTAAAGGGGAACAATACCCTAAAAATGGTAGTTTCTAAACAATAGAACATGTCTGTAAAAAAATAGTGCATATCCAGATTTTGGTAACTATATTCAGTCTAGGTTTTTATATAAAAAGGAAAAATATATGAAAGTGAGTTATGTTAGCCCCTTTAAATTTGTATTGGGATGTTTCTTAAACAATAGAAAGCCTAGAAGAATTTTGACACCGATGGACGTCACAATATGGATTACTGGGGATATGATAAATCACTTTCATGTTATTTTCTTATTATTGAAAGAAAGTAAACTGAACATAGTTGCCAAAATTTGGATATGTATTATTTTTTGACAGATTCTATCGTTTAGAAATGGCTAATTTTTTTAGCGTATCATTCCCTTTTAAGAGTTGATTTTCTAACTGAAGACGTTTTATAGGCCTCGACATGTAATGGCCACTCTGGAAGCAATTATAAGTGAAGCGAATCATATTCCTGCACATTTGCCTAATACACTTGCTCTAAAGGATGCGGTAAAGCGTGCTAGGGAATGGAATGCGAAAGTTGAAGCTGTTCAGGTACGTTCAAAAAGTTTAGAAGTTAAAGTAAAGTTAATATAATATAGATTTCATCCTCTCTCTGGAATTGACATGGACAGTAATTGAAATACATAAGAATGGTTATAAAAGATGGGGGCGACTGTTGTATTCCTTTTGATGATTTTTGGAGTGAATCTTCGAATCAATATTTACTTTGAATCCAAGCTTAATGGGATTGAATCGGGGATTCAAATTAAATCTGTAACATAATACCATTGGGTCATTCAGTGTGAAAGCAACCTAAATTTGCACAATTTCCACCTCTCGTTCAATTACACAATGGACTAATCTTTCGAAAGATAAATTTGTTAAGAATTCAAATCATTACCGGTAATGATGTTTAAGCCTCAGCGGTGTGGGAAAGGAGTCCTGATTGAGGGATTACTCCCTACCATATGGCATTCTATTGCTGCCTGTAGAGTACATAGAGATGAATTTATTTGGCTGTATTTTTTCATGTCTTTGTTAGTTTTTTCTGTGCATATGTGCAAAATGTTTTGGAGACATTACATAAACTGGACACCAAGCGTGGCTGGTAAAGCCACTCACATTGTATTAGGTAGACCTAGGTTTAATTCCCATTGTTGGCTATCCTACTGTTGGTTTTATTGGTTTTCCAACACTGTTTCCAATCGAATACTGGGATAGTTCCCTACAAAATTGGCCTCCACCCTACTCTCCTTCACTTTCCCTAGTCTCCTGTTATGCTGTGAGCAGCATTCACTTTAGATTATTGATGATAATGCATTGGCCAAATATAGCCTTTTTTGCCGAAATTTTGAAGCGAGTTCTCAGTTGGCAATTTCAAAATGGATTATTAGATAAAGATGTGTGGATTTCACAGCTGTAACTTG
This sequence comes from Choneiulus palmatus, assembly GCA_034695065.1. NCBI lineage: Eukaryota > Metazoa > Arthropoda > Diplopoda > Julida > Blaniulidae > Choneiulus > Choneiulus palmatus. The sequence goes on along the minus strand of JAQFYV010000508.1, from coordinate 2,161 downwards.
AAAGTTGTCTACAATATCTTTTAACTCTTTGGGTTTACACAATATGGGGGAGATGTAAACATGTCATGCCAGAAAATGAAGTTTTGTTTTTAGTTTTGCCGTCTAATGTATTAACAATAACCCATTTGCTTATAGAATGGTGAACACTATCCTTATTTGGAAGTATTGGAAAACCTGGTAAATAAAGGGCGTCCCATTCCCGTTCGACTCGAACCCCTGCCACAAGTGGAATCCCAGGTTAATGCAGCAAAGTCATGGAGGGATCGAACATCAAGGACTTTCTTAAAAAAGAATTCTTGTTACAGCCTTGTAGAAGTATGTGTGAACATTTTCTATTTGCTATGTCTCTTATCTCTCTTCTTGTTCTTAATACGCATGAGCATTAATCCATGGTATTTGAATAGGTCCTTTCTCCGCGCACGGACATCGGAGTGTATTCTAATACCAAAAGTCGCCGCAAGAAAAAGGATGCAAATTCTGATGAACGAGAGAAGGAAATTCATGTCATTGATCTCACGGTTGATGATACCCGGGACCCTGCTGCAATTGTATGCTCGTAGTTAAAAAAATTCCTAACTTAAAATTTAGGTGGCGCCTATAACTAATGCCTGGTTTTCTATTTTGTAATCTCTTCTTAGGTTTCAGCCTTTAAAGTGGCCGAAAAACGAGAAGTCGAAGTCATGAGACAGCTGCGCATTCGCAATCTGCAAAAGCGGGCAGAGGATACCGGCGAGGATGCCAAATACTGCATCTGTCGCAAGGGACTTTGCGGAATGATGCTTCAGTGTGAACTTTGTAAAGACTGGTTTCATGGTAAGTTGTTGGTGTGGCTACTCGGGAAAGTGTTGTGTCGATCACTCCATATGCAGAATAAAAGATAAGAACCTTATTTGACGTAAATCCAATTTTTGTTTTTAGCGAATTGTGTACCACTTCCAAAATCTGCTACACTTAAAACTAAGGCTGGGCAAGCAGTTATGACTCACATGTCGCGGGATCTCAAATTCCTTTGCCCACCTTGTCTTAGATCGAGGCGACCCCGGCTTGAGACAATCCTGTCGCTACTAGTTTCACTACAGAAGCTGCCCGTCCGTTTGCCCGAAGGGGAAGCTTTGCAGTGCCTGACCGAGCGAGCCATGGGGTGGCAGGTACGTTTATTTACTATCCTCTAATGTTAGTTTGGGTTGGCATTTTGTCAGAGTTAGGATTAATTCGATCGCGGTGGGATAGGAATTTTAATTTTAGAAAATTTTATGCCGATTGTTTAATTGGCTATTATTTCCATTTTAATACTGATTAGCTGTATGAGCAATACACGTGTGTGTGTGTGCAACACATGGTTTACACAGTTAAAGCAATTTCTTGAAATTTAAGGCTTAGGGTTGAGGGATACAAAAACTTTCTTTTAATACAAAATAGGTCCACTCTTTATATTTTCAAATCCTGCCAAAAAAACTGGTAGGATCGGAATTCTAACCTAACTCTATTCTGCTTATTTGTGTCTCACCTCGTGCATTCATGCTATTAACCTCACTGAATTGTTTAGGATCGAGCAAGGCAATCGCTAGCCACAGATGAATTGGCCGCTGCCTTGGCAAAATTATCTGTCTTTAGTCAAAGAATGGTGGAACAGGCTGCTCGTGAGAAGACTGAAAAGATTATTAGTGCAGAACTGATGAAAGCTGCCAATAATCCTGAATTGCAAGGCAGCCCGCATGCCGGATTTGGGAGCTTTCCAATGGACAGTAATTTGTCAGATCACGAGGATGCGTTAACGGCGTTGGAGAGCGTAGCTGGAGATGTACTGGTTAGCATATAGCATTTTGGTTTCGGTTAACGTTTTTGGGCCGGGTGGGTGAATTTGTTTGTTTGCTCTTTTATTCCGCAGGAGGAAATATCAGGTGTGGATGCAAAGGTTACAGCACGCAGCAGCAAAACTACTATGGGATTATCTATGCCTGTAAAGACTACCCACGAAGCTTCTGAAGCATCCGACCAATCGGATAACACCATTTTGGATCCTGATGCTCCTCAGACATTCAGTAGCTCTGAACATGCCTACTCATCAGCCTCTAAACCGGCTTTAGGTACAGTGACTTGTTTAGTGAAATCTTTTTATCAAATGTCCATAAATAACTTGCATAAGAAGGTCATGCCACAA
>JAQFYV010000507.1:0-11104 GCA_034695065.1 Choneiulus palmatus | reverse complement strand
CACTCCAAGGAATGCCCAAACATGTTAGTGTATGGGCAAAGAAGTGAAATGACAGGAGTGTGTCATCTGCAATTAATACAACAGCGCTCTAACTACTGGACATTTGGAGTGCCATGCCAGGAGTGTTAATGTATGTCACCCACAGTTTTGAAGTCAAACTCCAGGAGTGTGATTCCAAACTCTCAGGAGTTTGACACTCCAAGAGTGTCAAAAAAGTGGTAGTGTATGGGGCCCTTTACAGGTGAAGGTTTGGCAAAAATATCTAGTGCTACACTTACCTTGTTTCTGTGGACAATTTTCTGTAAACCACAAATTGTTTAAGCCATGAGTTAATTTTCGTGAACAGGCTTAATTGCCATTGAAACTTTCTTATTTAAAAATATGAATATTACAAAAATGTCATTAGATCAAATAGTTTTATCCATACATTATTTTATTCATTTATAAAGAATGAAATTGCAATGTCATCACTATATAATGGCTAAAAAGATGGCAATATCCATGAATTGCGCATCTGTATTAATTGATAATTAAATTAAATAAACTTAAAAACACTTAATTCACAGACAAATTAATTATTTATATATATATACTCTTGAATAAAACTGGCTGTACATCAACCAAGTTATCCGTAGAAAATATATTTACTATATATATATATATATATATATATAATATATGATAAAATTATGATATATATAGAAGTCACAGATAAGCTTTGACATAATATGCCAACAGAAAAACAAAGGCACCTACTGTCCTATTGAGTGGTATGCTGACCGTATTACATCTACAATAAGCTTACTTTACCCAACACCGGCACAACTATTAACACAACCACAAAGTGAATATGAGCTAATCCATGGGATGGGAATAGCTGCATGCATTAATATTTAAATAAAATAATTTTGACGGTGGAAGACCTTAGTCCCATTTTTACAGTATCCATTCTGCATCGCTTACAATTCGTTTGGGAATTCAATCACCTATTAATCAGATCATTAAAATCATTACATAGTTTTCAATGAGCAAAGTCCAATGCCTGCATGTTATACATATTATGATTTGTGTGCAATAAATTTTGTTCTTGACCTGAAATAGGCCTATATCAAATTGTAAATTAATAATTGACAAAGTTTTTAATACCACTTTCGACAATCAAGTCTTAACGAATTAGTGAAAGTGTTCTCAAAATAATTTAACTCTTTATATGTAGTTAAATGGAAATAAGAGCCAAGAAACTTTATTTGCAAATGTTTGTATGCCTATAACAAATCAGTTTCCAAAAAAGACACATCTATGTGATTACTAGTTCTTTTATTTTATAACTTACACTTTTATATGAGAATTTTGTGTGAGTCGATCATTCATTACACAAAATTCTCGTTAGCAATTCTCATGTAAAAAAATCTTAAATAAAGGTATTAGTACTTGCCATAAATCAGACGTTAGCAAAATGTACCTGATGATAATAGCCACTGCCAATTGTTTATAATTAATAATCATTCTACAAAAGGTATATTTTTTAAATGGTACTGTTGCCACACTGAAACCATGGCTATGAGCAATTCAATCCAAAGCATAACAAGGTAATTTATTTAGTGCTTAAATTTCGTTCTTTTCAAATAATTATTGATGTATATTATTGGAAAATCAAGTATAACATATGTGTGACATTTTTGAAAAATGTTAATTTATGGCATATAGGAATTTTCAAAAAAAAAAATCTTGAGGAAAAGGGATTTTGCATTATGTATTTACCCTGTGATAGATTTAAACACACCTGCATACATTTTTCCCCAAAATTTTAATTAACAAGCATCAGTGAACGTTTTGTCTTTCCATTCAGAGAAGCCAGTCAAATAACTTTTAAGAAAAAGAAATTTAGTCAGTAATCCAACTACTCAAAATTTGTGTGAATTACAATTATGTAATTTAAAAAAAATCATCAGATATATTGAAATTACAATTAATAATTAATTTAAATATTTACCAGAGAAATGTGTTCATTAATAATTAATTATTAAGGTTGAAGATCGAGAATCTAGCGTATATTGCTAGAATAGCATGCGATGTGATAACTCCACACATTTGTCATAAAAACATTTAGAGAAAGAATTTTTAAATATTTGATATTTTTGTAATGATAGATGCAGCTTTCGAATTTCAAAAATATAGGCTCCATGACTGCACAGGCCACTTTACACAAGAAGCATAATCACAATGTTAAATTGCTAATCTATCAATGATACCCCACTATTCATACGCAGAAGACCATTCCTAAATCGGTTAACAACAATCAGATGAATTTCAAAAATACTGTTAACACTGAATTAAACCACGTTGATGCAGTCCAATGACATTACACAAGACATACGCTAACTGACAGCTTATTACGTTAACATATAATTTGTTGGGTATTATTTAAAATATTGCAAGCTTTATTTTTTCATGCACGAAACTGCGGATTTGCTTCTGAAAAATTTCAAGAATCCTATACAGGACTTATGTCATTGCAAATTATCTCCAACTTTCGTTTTGCATCAGTTGATAAACACACATATTTAAATTATTATAACAATGTCGAGCGTGATCCATTCAAATCACCAATGCTCACTAACTGCCAGAAATTAAACTACAAGCTGCGAGGATAAATACTAGGTGCATTCGACAATTCAGTTTATTCTCAGATCTGAGCATTTCTGAGCTGATTTACATTCGGCAACACATACGAACGAACATAGTAAGAAATCATTAGAAATCTGAAGTCCGCTGGCTCAGATACCTTTTCCGTCCGAGTTGCTTTCAGTTCAGCAATGGCAAATCAAGATTTATGTCGTAGTCGTGTGACATACCTAGATGTTTTAATGGGGAACGCAACCCTCAGAAAAAGTGCTTTCTAAAAAATGGGCATAACCCGGTTTTAGCAACCGTGTTCAGCCTGTTTTTTTTTTTTTTTTAATCAGAAACAAACACGACTTATGATGCACCCCTGTACGTGGAACAGTGATATGTCATCTAGACAATAACCTTCATTTTTTACCATCAATGCCAAGAAGGTTTTTGTGGATAACACGTCAATGTTGCTTGCATACCGGGGTGTATCATAAGTCATTTTTATGTTTCTTTCTGATTTTTTTTTAAAAAAAATTGGCTGAAAATAGTTGCCAACTTTTAGATATGTACTATATTTTAACTCTTATTTTTGGAAAAATCCTTTTTTTTTTGAGGTGTGCAGTCCCTTTTAACTTGCCTAGTCAAAAAATATCTGATTGTCGAATGCGCATTTTACCTGCTGCTTCTTCCAGCCCTAATTTAATATGTTAATGGTAAAGGTAAAAATTAGAAAACGTTTATACAACAAAAAATGTACAAACATATTCACCTTTAGAACTTAGAAGATGGAGGGTTGGTATGACAGAACATCTGGCTCTGTGAACGTGTCCAGAAAAGTTACAATACACCATCATCACAAGTCCAACAAAAAACGAATCAATAACTCAATATACCACAATTAACAGCAGAAAAAACAATTTTAAACTAAAACTGACCAACAAAATGCTGAACTTCAATTCAGACGTATCGTCAAACATGTTGAAATGACTTTCTCAAAAAATTCCAAAAATGTTTCCTTGCATTAAATTTTGAATACCGGTATTACTTTTCTGCAATATGAGACCATAGAGGAAATAACTATTTTGTGGCAACATTTGTCACTTTACCTTCAAGGAGGACTAATGCATACATACTATCATCTGCGTGGTGAAAAGCGGGGTTGTGTGGGGCCTCTTGTAAAGGAACGAAGCTCGTACGTGGCTTTTCCGTATATGGTGGCGGCGTCCATGTCCGACTTACGGAAGATAACGATACGTATATCGGTGTGAAGATATATCCGACCTGATTTTGAGCTTGCGAATCTGCAATTATTATTAATTAGCCTTTGAAAATATGAACGCTAGCTCTTTATGGAAACCACTTATACCGGTTTCAAAATGTTTGAGACTGTTTAGTTAGATGCTTTGTGTTAGTTTTTCTTATGATCACCTGCAATTGCAGGCAAAGAACGATTTTAACGCATTTTGAATCTTACTTGTGACCTTGTGGACAGATCTGCTATGCAAAGTTTATACATGTACAATAAACTTTCGGCATATATATATATATATATATATATAATCATTAAACATAATATTAAAGGGGAATGCAACCCTCAGAAGAAGTGTTTGCCAAATAATGAAACACGATGAGAAATGTCTATATTTATTGAAAAACAATAAATAAAAACTAAAAATGTGAATAGATTAGGTACATAAACTCACGGGGAACAAGTCACTCGCCATTTTCCTATATTGCATTAGCCACTTGATCCATTCACGTTTTGACGCCATTTTTTAAATAATATATTTTAAGTCACTGAGCATGCGCAATTTATACTTGATTTGAAGCTTGTGACGTGCCATTTCCACTCTCGTGGAATTGACATTCTTAGTTAGGGAGTTGGATAGCTCAAAAAATCCTACACGTTTTTAGCAAAATTTTGAATTAAAACGAGCATAAAAAAGTACTGCCAGTTCTCAAATTATTGAAACCGACTATAAGAAATTTTTTTTTTAAATCATTTAATGACAAGCACTAATGCCTCACCTCAAGTGAATGAGGTATCTTAGCCATTTTCTTGCATCCGGATCCTCATCGGAGGCGTCCATCGGCATGTACAGGGTCCGCTGTCTCAGAAATGTTTGACTACGTGGATACATGTCTCGCAAGTCATACATTACAACGAACATCTTAACTACAGTTCCGTGGGGATTAAATAATGTCTGCAGCATCAAAAATAAAAGAAAATCAAGGTACAAATCTGAAAAATTCCAATAGGTCACCATACTACATGTGCTGATTTGGTACGTACAACTTGTATGGTTCCACTTTTCGGTACGTGATAGCCTTTCTTACCCAGGTTGATATGGCCCTAAGCAGCGTTTCAAAAGGGGCAAAATATTACAATCGTTACGAAATAATCATATTGTACATAAACTTAAAAAAAATGCATTTACAGACCAGATAAGGAGTAGAAACTTTATCGGCATCGGAAAGTGTATAGAAGAAAACGGTGACTGGCAGTATGATGTGACGTGGGCAGAACGAGCCGCTAGCCCCAATTTCGGCAGTGAATCCTTCGACGGTGCTGACTGGCTCCAATCTCCCATTCAACACTGATTCCTGAAACAAACAGTGCAAGAGTAGACGTGAAGACCCATCGGTTTTGGTGCCGAAGCTATTTTTAAGAATATAAGTTTATCATTTGCCTCAAAGTTCCCCAAAAGATTGCTGTTGTTGGTGACGGATGAAGGGGCGCTCATACTTAAAATCTTCTCCGCTTCCTCTATCTCTACGACATCATCCTTATCGAACAATGCGCTGTGAAAGAATTTCCATAGTTGTGATTCATGCAATAATCCACCACGAAGCGATCTAGGATTTTGTGAATGGGTGACAGAGGTCATTGCCTACATTTTCATTTATTTATTTTTTAATATCAATTTTCTAAATAATTTTAACGTTATTTGGCAAGCTCCACAAAACAAATTGAGGCATGCTCTGTTGTCTTCAATTTCCACAAATGCCTCTATCGTATTTGCAGTGGATGATTAGATGCAATCAAAGACTCCTACTCACTTCTTGATGGCAGATACGGAATTCAACGAACTGTCAAAATCAAATCTTGTGCCTTTTCTCATAGGTGCCTACCACGATACAATGAAATACATGTAGGCTTCCCACCAGGCTCATTATATATTTAAATATATAAATATGCCAGTTATCAAGAATGACAGCATTTCTATAGTATCGTTTTATTTTTTTCTCCCTGGCCACAAAATCCAATTTTATGTAAGAACACGGCCACATACTATGACAATCGTAAGCATTAGACCCAAAATTCAAATCGAGACACTTACCGGACTTGAAGTAAGGGGTAACCCATTACGTGAATGAAAGACTAAGTTAGCTGCAGAGTCGAGGGATCGACGGAATTTGGCTTTATCACTGGCCGTTGGGACTTCCTTGCGAAGCTGGGAGGCATTGTCCGTATTGCCATTACACTAGAACAATAAAATGAAATTTAACTCAAAACTACCGAGGCCTCAAAACACAACATTCTTCATCCACAAACGAATTATATGACTTACACTAAATTTTTTTCTATCCTATAGGGCATTTTCCCCAAAATGTTATTTGAATTTGAAATAATCATACAGGGTGATCCATGGATTTTTAACTTTGTTTTGCTGTTGTGTGAGTTTTTCTTTGCGTTTCATTTAGTCTGTTTGTTGTTGGTATTGGTTTTAACGGCGTTACTTTCTGTTTTTCATTCCCCTAGGCTTGAGAATGATTTGCGAGGAGCTGATCAAACCGTCACCCTGTGTTAATTAAAATTGTCATGTTTTTCATCGGATCACCCTGCTTGATTATTTCAATAATAATTTTTGTCGATCTGCCCGTTGTCATCAATTATAGGATTTTTTCTCCAAAAATACAGGAATATTACATGAATACTTCTTCCAAAAACATCGTAATATTATATGTATTTTGTCCAAAACTATGGAATATTATACCTAGGAATTTTTATCCTATAATATAAAATTTTTAGGATAACCTTTTTACTCCTCCAAAATATTGTAATTTTGAATAATTTTTTTGCGTTATTATGAGCCCATACCTTATACTATTTAATGAGAACCCATTAAGAAGTTAGGAAAATTGTCAAATTAGTCGATTATAATGACATAAAAACAAGTGAAAAGTATTCATTCATTTATGATGCATTTTCTGAAACGATCTGCAATTTATTTAAGGGTGAGGACCACCATTTTTCTCTCAAAGAGTATACATTAAGAAATACTTTTCCTAAGATTTCAGATTATATTGCCCTTATTTATTTAATGATAAATTTAAGAAAAATAATGCTAATGGACAAGATGTGTCCGTGCCCTTTAGGAAACCAAACATGCTTATTTAAAGAACAAAATTTCCCACTAACATTAAAATAATTAGGCCTACATTTATTTGAAATTAATTTTTGTTATTTATAAAATAAATACTCAAATTTTTTATAATAACTTTTGCTTTAAAGCACTTTTCTCTATGGTGGTTTTCGCCTTTAAATAATTGGCTATGCATAAAATGATGAATTTTGCCAAATTTTCTAGGTCAAATAGAAATTAGAAAACTATAGAGGTACTGGAAATATAATTCTAATAGCTACCTCGTCTTCCGTGTCACTCTGGTCTACACATCTTGGCGAGTAATTATCAGCATCCCAGTAACTTTCACAATTTCCATTATGTAGTTTGTCCACAATGTAAGGTTGCGAGGTATTTTCGGACAAGATGGCTCCGTGTCGAAACATACCATTTTCGGCATTTAACGACCCGTTCCAAGACATCCCGTGTGGAGAATCTGATGGGGAGGGACTATCACAACAACCGTGATCACTGGTTTCTTTGTATAGCTTGCCCATGTCGGTATCACTAGGCCGCTTGCACACGGGTTTCAAATATTTGTCTAAGTTAGAAGAAGACTTCTGCCTTTCCGAACAGATTATCGCAGGATGCAAGGACGTTTTGCATTGATTGTCAGGTGGCGTTTTACTGAGGTTACCGGTGCACGATGAAGTAGAATTGTACACCAGCGGTGAAAGAGGTAGACCACCTTGGCCTTTAACCCAGACGCATCGCTTGACGCCGTGGTTAATTCCAGGAGTGGGTTTATTTTGGGGACAGTTGTCCAATTTGGTCCTTTGAAATATGTTATTTAACCCGTCATAGTCGCTCTCGTCGTAACGGCCCATTTCCCTGGCCTGAGACGACGAGGATTTATCGCAATCTCTGCCAACGCCGCTAAGCTTCGGCGACAAAGATGCGATCTTCTCCAAAGGGCTCTTTTCTCCCAATTTTGGAGCCACGTCGTTCTTTCTCATTGGCTGTCTTTGTACTATGGTTTGCAAAAATTGGACAGTTTCTTCGGAGCTGAGCTTATACATTGATTTATTTAAGGGAGAATAGGGATTTTTGGAGGACGGTCCCGAGACTCCCTTGGTACCCAGAACGCCGAGTTCGTCTTCGATCTCGTCCGAAGTGTATGCGTGAAATTTTTTGGAATAGGGAACCTTCCCCTTCATGAATGGCTCATCTTTGTCGCGCATGGGGGCCGAATCGAAGCGCTCAGTCTTCCGCCACGGATGCCTCCCCCGTTCTGTGCCAGTCAGGTTCTTATCGTCCATTGGCGAATGCCGGTGTGGCGTTCTACCTCTGTGGGTACGTCCTCCGAACATCAAGTGTTCGGGAGTTTCCATGACCGGACTGCCACTCCGAGAGGGCGATTGGTATCGTTTTGGGTACATTTCCAGCAGCTGGGGAGGATCTAATAGGCTGTCGCCTAACATCAGCTCCGATGGACACCCATCTTTTTTGACCACGGCGTCGAACACCCTCGTGGGAATCAAACGCTGCCTGCGTAATTCATCCTTTTCATCGGGTGAGTATCTCCCTGAAGCACCCAAAGGTGGAGAATTTCTGGCTCCTTTGCCAGCTATGGAGAAGGGCAATACGGGATCATGGATGGGACATGTTACGTGAGGAATAGCGCTGCTTCTTTGGATACTCTTGACGGACACTTTTAGAACATTATTCCAACTAACGTTGGCCATGGGAAACACGTGCTCATCTGGCAGCTTGTTGAATTTATTGGAGAAAGCCTCCCCAGGGACACAAACTCTGAAATCACAGGGATTTTACTTCGTAAAAATCTCAAAATAATTATGTGCATCCCAACATAACGAATTCCAGGCAAACGCAAAAAATTATTATATTTTTTTAAAGTTAAGGAGGGGTTGCAGTAATGTTAATCACCCATACAGATTTAAATGCAGCACCATTTTTTTAGCAAAGGACATAAGAAATGCCTAGATTTATCCATTTTTTAATAGCTAGGCAGATTACCCGGTCTTATTTTAGAAAATAAGATATAAAAATGCGTAAAAATAAATTTTTTTATTTTTTCCGCCTATATCTTGGAAAATTTGTTACAAATCGTCCATTTTACTTATGAATAAAAAAACGACGGTATGTTTTAGCTTATGAAATTTCCTACATTATATATATATATATTGGTTGATGAAATGCACACATTAATCATACTTAGGATGAGTGTATTCCATCTACCAAAATGTATAAAATATATGAAAAATGCTAAAATACAGAAACTTTCATTCGTGAAAACAGTCAGTCTATTTTATTGAAATGGAGGATTTATAAAAAAATGGAAAATATGCAGGGGAAAAAGAATAAATTTTCATGTTATGCATTTTATTTATAATTTTTTTAATTGCAAGGCTTTTTTAAAACAACACCGGGGAACCCACCTATCTAATAAAACTACAAATTTTGTTAGTTATAATGTATTTTAGGGCTTTTATTTAGAAAATGTCGATGCGTTTAAATCTCTATGGGCAATTAACATTAATGAAACTCCTCCATAAAAGTACAGAAATTCTGAAGCATTTCTGCAAATTCTGCAGCACATTCTTTGCTAGAACACAGTTGGCAATGGAAATGAATATGGCTCACCTATAAAGCACGTTTTTTGGAGCTTTTCCCGTGGTAAGACTGTACCAGGCACTGAGTTGAGAAAAGTGCAAATACGAACGAACAGCCTGGAGAATCGCTCTGGCAGTGATATTAGCTTCGGGGGCCCTGGATTCAATCAAATTTCATTAGCATTGTAAATGGAATCCATTTTTTTTTTATTTCGGCTATGGAAACAGACCTTCGTGGCAACATCTTAATCGTCCATTGTTCCAGCAAGATAGAGCTAGGTTCTGGACCGGCAGTTGCTTCACCTGAGCTTTCATTTTTATAACAGCATTCGGGACATAACAACACCTCTATCGACATTGGAATATTATTCTTCCAAAGTAAGAGCATGTGTTTTCGGAAGTTCTCCTGTTGAATGCACTGAAAACAAATTGAAAAAAAAAATTACATGTAGGTATGAATATATATCCATGCAGATTTAGTTATTACCATGGTCATAGCTTATTACAGGGTTGTCTACACCTTACACACCATCAAAGGTGTGTTACACCAAATTTTGTTACATTTGTTATGAATGGAAGGCTTTCTAAAATTGCTAAATACCGTAACTCATTATGTTTCTATATACATCAGGGTTCTTACATAGTAAAAAAAAATAAAATTCAAGGACTTTCGAGGATATTTATTCAAGTAATTCCAAGACTTTTCCAGGACGTTTCTTTTTTAAAAATTATTACATAACAAAGTTAACATTTTTATTACATAACAAAGTTAACATTTTTTTCAATAATTTATGTTTTTCATCTATTAGCTTATTCATTTCCAATAAATTCCAGGACTTTCAAGCATTCAAAAATGTTTTTCAGAACTTTTAAGTATTTTCCAGGGATTTACCGGATGTCCAGGATGCGTAGGAACCCTGTACATGCATTTCAGATACCGTATTCGTAAATGATTTGAAATACTTGAAAAGGAAAGCCTACTCTAGAAAAAGTATTTTTTCTTTCTAGAGTATACATAATGAAATTACTATTCCCAAAATTCCACAACTATGTTATGCCTAGCTATTTAATAATAAATTAAAGAAAAAATTATGGTCAAATTACCATTGAGATGTTAATGACGTTGCATGGTCACATTTTGCAATACACATGCAAATCCAGAACATATAATGTAATTTTGCACGTGCAATGCACCACATTTTGGAACAGAATCACGATGAGTAGTAACATTTGCTCAAATGAAATGGCAAACAGTGAATCCAAATTTATCTTGTTTACAATAACTACGCATACTAAAGTTGTGAATTTTAGAAATAGTATTTTTCTAATGTATACATACCCTTACAGAAAAGATTGATCATAATGTGATCATAATGTGATCATAATGTGGTCATAAATTGGTCATTTGCATAAAAATCGGTCATTTTGTAGCCATAAAGTGATCAGCATTGATAATTTTCTGAAATTGGTCATTTTTTCATAGAACATAAATTGATCATACATCAATAA
>JAQFYV010000506.1:0-11105 GCA_034695065.1 Choneiulus palmatus | reverse complement strand
CCAACCCCCCCCCCCCCCCCCCCTTAAATGTTTTTAATGAACGTTCAACACATTTGCCGATTTCCTCAATCACCTGTGAAGCCATCTATTGGCACACAATGTTACTCTTCAGTGGGTACTGTTAGCAGACACATTCTTGCTATATTACAAAGGAAATTATGAATTCTGACAAAGAAATACTGCAGTTATTTCCTAATATTTTGATTGTGTCACACCTTGTATTGTCTGTCTAATTTTAAGGAAGGTTTTCACCCATGTTAATCATCCATAGAGAATTTACAGGTTGCCCCATTTGTGAACTACATGAAATAGAAAGCCAACAAAAAAACCAAAATGTAGACAATATTTACCTACAGGGATACTGCTTATCCTCATTTCTTAAAAAATGGAAACTATTAAAAAATATAAACAGTAAAAATATAGAATCACAAATACTATGTCTCAGAATTTTTTTTAAATAACAATTTATTTTATCGAAACAATAGTAAGTAGGAACCCACGATCAATGATTTTTCTAAATTTTGGTGTATTTTGCACCTGTCTACTAATTGTAGTTTTTGCAAACGACCACCTAGTGAGCAAAAAGTATCCTTAAAACAGCCAAGAATGTTTGCTTTTATCTTTAAAGTTAAATTGAAAGCTTTCAATTGCATTTAGAGCATCTCATTTGCAGATAGTATTTTTTTTGTCCATCCCATTAGTTATTGTCCTTGCCGCCAGGTGGTCAATTTTGGTATGTCTATAATTAATGAGTTTCACTTAATACTTATACCAACAAAAACTCAAGCTTTGACCCTAGAATAATATGATCACGTTACTGATTTGAAAAATAAACTATTATGGAATGTAAATAACCTCCTTCTTTTTGAAGTCGGTTAAAAAATTGACCTCATGCCATTATAAAATCAAATTACTTTTAATAAATTGAGTTCATTGATTTTTCTTGTCAATTTTCAAGAATGGCTTATTTTTTATCGATATTCCTAATTATATTTATTTATTGCAATGTCTATAATAAGTGAAGAGAGCACTAGAGGGTAATTTCAAATTTTACTGATAATATAGTTTATGAGATACTCTTATAATACGCTTATACTGACCATAAATAAAATTCTGCTGAGTAGAGATAAAACGATTTGCTGGGCCATTGAATTCTAATAATGTTCTACCAGAATTGCATTTTTTAAGATTACTTCTTAGTAGAAACATATCTCGTTTAAAGTGATAAACTTCAATAATGTTAACTTTAAATTGTAAATCAGAAAGACCGTTTCAGTATTGAACAAGACACTCATAGGAAAATGTATAAAAAAATAAAACCCAAAACGTCAATAGAAACAGTAATTAAAACTTATTTACAATAATCAATGTATGAATATAAGAAAAGTAATTTTACCAATATCGATTTTTGAAACCTTGCTAACAATAATTACAGAGTATGCTTATATGGCTACTAGACTTAATTATAAATACGTACTTGTTTGTAGTCCTTTAATTTAATGTTAAATCGATAAACCTGTAAACCGAATTTTTGAACTTGTTCTAAAGGAATTAATGGAAAAAAATTAAAATTTCCATTGAGCATTCCTGCACTTGACCATATTGATTGAAAATAGGGAGTTCACTTATGTAGAGATTGGTGATACTTTTCGTTTACGTTAAGGGGGGATGATGGCAAACGTGTGTTGCAATTCTGGATTATTTGTTGCCAGCACAGCCATACAAAAAGGTATGGAATGCCATTTAAAAACGAATGTCCACTGTATAACTGTGTATACTTTCTAATGGTTGGCATAGGGGCAAACTTGACGAAAATGCATGATTTTTGAAAAATTTGTTGCATCTAAATTTTTTCATATTCACAAAGCTAATATTTGCTTCAAAACTAGCTGATAAAACTATAACATTGAAGACGAAAATTCAAGCTATATGTATCGACGAGCTTTTTTTGCCAGCTTACCTTCTCAGTAAGCATTTTAAATAAATGCTTACTGAGAGGTTAAAAAAAAACATTAAAATTATCTTTATTTTAATTTTTATATGCATGCTTAATGGCGCAAATGTTTCGGGCAAAGGGCTTTGTCAATACCTAGATATCAAAATTCTCTTCAATTTGGTATTTTTGTTATGTCTGTGGGCCCTTGGGTTGCAGTATCTTTGCTCAAATAAATTCCAATGGCCCTTAACACAGCCATCACCCCCTTAAATGCATCATCCATATAGTAAGTTGGTAAACCAGTGCAATTTTTTAATTTTGCTGTTTTTTAAATAATCAGTTTTTCGTGAATTTTTCAGGAATAAAAATATTTTTGAGACTTAAGAAAATGTAGGGAATTTAGGTATAGACAGATTGACAGCACTGTTTGTAGAGTACACAGCATGTATGTTGGCCTACCTTATACAAGGAATTCTGATGCAGAGCTAACTCACATCTGCATTTTAACATTGTCTAAGGATTTTTTAATATGAATAATTTAGCAAGATTAAATATTTTTGAAACGTTTCCCTTTAAAATATTGTTTGCATTTAACGTTGTGCTTGAAGCTATGCATGCAAAGCGCAAACAGCTAGAAATCATCATCTATATAATAAATGCTAACTTTTTTCTTCAGGATTGAATTAATAATAAATTTGTAGATGTTTTATTAAGATGTATGTCAAAGTCACATATTTGCATTATTAGAACTTAGGAATTGTTCATATGTGCCCTTTGCTGCAATTTTTTGCTGCTGCCTCAAGTTTATGGCATAATTAACGTCATCTGCCTTGATTGTTATTAGATTAATCCTGATCCCGTACAGTTTTTTTTATTCATATTAAAAGTCGGTTTAATGAAAAGACGTACACGATAATTAGTTTTCAGCTTTGGAAAATATCTGCCACAAATTAAGGAATTTAATCCAGCCCCAACCTGCACTTGTGGTTATATGTTATGCATACTCACATGTGTTCTTATTATTAATGATAGCTTCCGTACATGTTATTAGAAAATGTTTTCTGGTATATTTGTTGCACCTAACTATAGGTTTTCTTGTACATGCTTTAGTTTTCTGAAAATCTCGCCTTTTTATTTTTGTTGTTTTTAATTGTGCTTAATTACAAAAGACAGTTGCCATGGTAATCAACGTGGTTCAATTGGGTGTGCATTTTCTCATTATTTTTTCTCCACTTTTGTCCTATATATTTATTTATGCATATAAATAGGCCTAAACCCAACCCCCAATTGTTTATGCAATATTCCCACGGCATGGTTTGGTTCCCACCTTAAGAGTTGAACGATTTTTCTTTGCAATCAATTCTTTGGAATAACTAGGAATGTGTATATATATATATGCATTATTTCCAAGAATTTAACAAAATCCTTAACACCAATGTTAGATTACTATGATTTTGCATTACAATGGCTATTGAATTGGAGCTTTTTTGATCTGTTTATTCCCCCTGTTCCAAGTAGTTTCTGTGATTTTTTTTGAATGCAAAGTTGATAAATAGCAAATTCTATGAATTTTTCCACCTTAAATATGTTACCAGAGAACATATATGTATATTTATATATTCAAAGTTTATTATATATATATATATATATGGCATCATTTTAGCATTTACATTTTTTATGCTAAAAATGTATCTTCAGGTAGCTATTGCTGTAACGATTTTCTATTATGTTTTTCACCAGGGGACACCACTAAACTGGTTTATTCTTAAGATGTGCGATAGATTTTTATGGAAAACATAAATGATACTAAAATCATTCTTGGTTATTTAGGCAGTAAATCCAGCTTGCCTCTAGGAGTCAATTAGCCTAGCAATGCGAAGCTTTAATTGCACCACAACAGCTGCATTTTTGTTTTTTTAGTTGAAGAAAAAAAATGAAATAAAAACTAAAAAATAATTTATTTTCCTAATGTGCTTGTAGCTAACAGGCTTCAATTTGCACCAGTTTGAAATAGCTGGAGGATCTTACCATTTTTGCTGTATAAGAACAGGATTAAGCTACCAAAGTTCATTTTAACTGAGAGTTCACATTGCATGGTGCTTGGGAATTTAAAGGAGAACTGTACCCTCAGAAAATGTTTTTTTCCCAGACGATAGAGAATATCAAAAAAGTAATACCCAAGTGTCTCAATATATTAGTAGCTCTAGTTTCCATGAAAAAAATAATGATAAGCTGAAAATCGACATACACCCTGTAACCAGGAGTCTGTGACGTGCTTCTATATTTGCTTCAGTCAATTAAGGAACACTTCACGGACCTCTGGTTGCGGGGAACCAGTGACAAAAAAACCTGGTATGTACTTTTTCATATTCTCAATCTTTTAGAGAAAACTGTTTATGAGGGTGTAGTTCCCCTTCATCGATGATACACGCTTCCGTATATGCACTTATGCCAAAAGTGATTGCCTATCTATAGGGGCACATGTTTAGGGATGCGCTTACTTAAAGGGCAAGGGTCAAAGGATGTGATTACCTTATTAAATGGCAAGGGTAAAAAGTTGTGAATTCTCCATGGGGCATGGGTTGGAGGATGTCCTTATCTTTAAAGGGGAACGGTACCCTAAAATAGTTATTTCTAAACGATAAAACATCTAAAACATATTGCATATACTCGTATAGGCTATTCAAATTCTGGTAACTATGTCCAGCCTAGTTTATTTAAAAAAAAATGAAAAAGAAACATTAAAACGTGGTATAAAATACCCTTTGCACCTCCAGTGGAATGAACGTGACGTGTCATGCAGACAAAAACCTTCTTGGCCAATAAGAGCATTGAAGGAAGAAGTTTTCGTCTGGATGATATGTCACGTTCATGCTGTTGGAGGTGTAAAGGGTGTTTTAATCCACTATTTTGTTTCTTTCTAATTTTATGTAAATATGACTTATGCTGGACATAGTTTCCATAATTTGAATATCGGCTATTTCGGATATGCTCTTTCCAACTAGACCAGCGATCCACGGTGGTCTAGTTGGTAAGACACCAGACTGGCATTCGGGAGACCTGGGTTCAATTCCCATGTCAGCTGTCTTGACTTGGTTTGGTTTTTGTGGTTTCCCAAAGTTCCTCTACTAGGTGAATGCTGAGGCAGTTCCACTAAAAGTCGGCCATGACCGCACTCTCACATTAATTCTCGCATTAGATAGGATAGTTATCCTGAGAGTGAGATTACCCCCCTACCAAATAGCATAGTTATCCTGTGAGTGAGATTACCCCCTCTACCAAATAGCATTTAATTACTGACATAGGGTAATTAGTTGAATTGAATTTAGAAATAACTTATTCTGAGGGTTGTATTCCCCTTTACCAACCAAGATGGCGTCATGACTCCTTAGTAAAATTATTTCTTTTTCAGTTGGGGGAGTGGTGAATATGAACTTACATGGGTTCCACTTTTGCATTGCCTAGAACTGTTGAAATGGTGTTATTCCACCCAGCAATTATGCCAGAATATCCAAACGAACTTTTATTTTCATTGTTTTCTGTATACACACTTGCCTATAGTTACGTTAAGTGAAGTGTAGGCCAATTTAAAATGTTGGCATAATCTTCTTTCATGTGAAATGCTTGCTGTTTTCTCCTCCCCCTTCATTTGCAAACTAATCTATATTGCTATGTTCAATAAACTGTTTTCCTTTTTCGCCAAAACAACGTACTTGTGGTCTGTTTCCAATGCAAACATTGGATGCCAATTTTAAGACCCAGCACACGTGCTGCACAACATTTAAAATAGCTCATCTCAGTAAGCCGGAAGGAATATAAAGTGTGTTTTGAGCTGGGTTTTGTGCTAGCCTATTTTCACCACTGCTGTTTGTACACATACCACACTGGTTTTAAATTCAATAAATTGCTTACATCACGTATCAGCATCACTTTTCCAAATGATACTTAAGAACTTACCACAAATATATTTTATCTTCGGCGAATGTTGTTAAAGTGTCAATTGCACGGTTCTGCTGTTACATCTCCACTTTTTATTTCTTTTATTGGCAGAATTGGAATGAAACTGTTTAATACTGATCGCACTTTATGTAGCCTTTTCTATGCTTTTTATTGATATATATATTTATTTATGTTGATATGTGAATTCATACAGGAGAGGTAGTATTTTCTAGTCAATATATTGACACCTTTTTTTTTTCATCTCTTCAGTTACATTTCAAATTGAAATGCTTTTCTTACGAGCTCAACGTTGATGGTGTTCTGGACGATTAGCATTCACATCTCTTTATCGTTTTTACTTCCTCTTTTTTATTATACTTTGTGTACGTTCATCTTAATACATATATAAAACCTTGCCAACTAGCAGTTTATGGAGTTCCTATTTTCCAAGTTGAGAATGATATTTTTATTTAAATTGTATAAACGTGGGTGGCCAAATGCTTTGTTGTGACGTTTTTCTAGATAATATCGCACTTAAATTCATAAAGAGTAAACTAGGAATATTACGATTTTAATCCGAAATAGGTAGTTTTTACTCTATATATAATATAATAAAAATGCTGTAAAATATAACGGGCTTATAAATAATATATTTATTCAGCGCATAATTGCATTGTCCATGTATACATAACTGATAGATTGTCGTGTTATACATTATTGAGATTAAGCATATACGAGTATAGGTGTATTTTGTTTAAAAATCCTGTATGAAATTTCTGGTGGGCCAACTTGCATTTTTAAAATAGGTGAAAAACAGAATTAAATATTTTTAAATGATTTCTCACCAGTATGTTATAGTTTGTGACAGATTTATAGTATGAATTAACTGTAAATAGTATTTAACACTTATAACAGTACATACTCAGTATATGGCAGATTTATACCATTATTAGGCATATTGTGCTGTCTAGTTACCTGTCAGGAAACTATTTGAACAGCCAAAAATTGGCAGCATATGTCCAGTTTTTTTTTAAATCTGTGCATATGCAAATTTTGACTTTTAATGGAACTTCACCATATTGAAATTTATTTTTAAATATATTGAGCATGGAAATGAGAATTATAATCAAATAGACCATTATCGAGATTTGATGGAAATGCTTTTTCCACTGGGCCTCCATTTTACTGCAACATGCACCGCCATCTAGTAGTGCACTTTTTGCAAATCCGCCATCTTACGAATCACAATACCTATTGAAGCCATAACTATTGCATATAGACAGAGTGAAGTCAAAATATTGATGGATAGTTAGATAGATACACTTTTTCCAACGGACTAAACCAATAAGCACTGGGTGCTACTCTGCAAAGATCGTGGTAAACCGGAACGTCTGGATTAATGGCGCTGTTTCAGATAATTAGATTTATAATTCGCACCCCGGGAAATGAATAAGACTTAAGTGTTATTGAAATGTCCATTACTTTCAGTGAATTGTCCCACGACACTTAATCCTTTTCATTTCCCGGGGTGCGAATTATACGAGCGTATGACTCATGTTGTAAGTCTGATAAAATATAAATTAAGACTCTTAAAACATCAGTATATATATATATATATATATATATATATATATAGGTAATTAAAGATAAATTACTTTTTTGTAGGGTGGTATTCTCCTTTAACCATTTGAAATGATGCTTTGAAATTGGGCAAAATTAACTTCACGAATGCTTATGTGCCTAGTAGACCTATATAAATGAATTCAGAAAAGATTCAGTGTCTACCAGTCTGTATATTGGGTGCAAGTATTGGTCTAGGGCAATGTGGGAATTGGGTTGAAACTGTGCCAATGTATTTTATATTTTGCATGGCTCATCTTTTAGGATACATTTGGGTGTCTATGGGGTACCATTTGGGCCGCATTATCAGATTTCTAAATAGTTTTACTTCCGATATTCCTTCATCTCCGTTTGTTATTTGAAAGTTAAGTGCTCTGATGTTGGTAACTTCTTGTCTGTTTTTATATTTGCCATTCGTTTGCAATGTGGTCTTGTCCAATTGCTTTTGCCATTTGCCATCTCTTTTTGTCTGATGCACATTTTAGTGTTGCGCAAGCGGGATTTTTATCGATTGACCGCCCCACTAGAGGGAATTGTTATCGGCAGGAGAGACATTTGCATGAGATTTGCACCCGGTGCCAAACTGTGTCCACAGATAAAGAAATCCCTGGTGACAAGACAGGGGCAAAGAAATCCTATTTATATTTTATATGCTACTTTAAACATTTTATATGTTGAATGCTTCCCTGATTTTTCAAGTAGCTTTTTTAAGGGGGCTTCAACTCTTCCAGAATCAAGAGCCAATTTGGAAATATTATTTCTAAAGCTAAACACAACAAAGTCGAAAATTACCAACTGATGTAAAAATGGAACTGTGGTTACTGGCGATTTCGGGTATAAAAATAGTCATATAGCCCCGGCTCTCGCAACTGTAAAACTGGACCAAAAATAAACAAGAGTTTTTATATCTCGGATTTTCCAACTATAAAATGCTAACAAGCATGAATGACAATTCCTGTGCTGTGTTATTTCTTGCATTTTTCCAATGGTCAAATGAAAAACTGACCAATGAAAAACAATCTGCTTGTACACTCTCACATTAATTCTCGCATTATATAGGATAGTTATCCTGAGAGTGAGATTATCCCCCTACCAAATGGCATTTAATTGCTGACTGTAGGGTAATTAATTGAATTGAATTGAAAAATACACTTACTTGTTGAGTCAATAATGTGGCCCTATACAGCCAGATATTCAAAATGATTGCTCAGGTTATAATTAATCTTTTATATAGGCCTACATAAAATCGATAACCGTTTGATCAATCCACTTAATTAAGACAAAATCTTAGCCTATGGTTGCCATGTCTTGAAAATTCTTTCTATAAACTTCAAGCAGTCAGTCATGTTTAATCTGAAAGCCTTTCTGAAAGCACACAGGAAGCATGTAATAATGTCACGTGATGAAGCTCATCGTGTAATCATGTTCCGGTTGAACATTATTAGTTTTTCATTATTTCCTTCTATGACTGCTTGGTGGTAAATTTGGTATTGTCAATAACTATTCACACCCAACGAGAAGTGATTATTGCACTTAAACTACAATATTTTTTTACATACATTCTCATAAAAAAACTAGTACTTAATTTTCCGTCGTTTTTCTGGACACGTTCTGCCATTTTTGTTCTATTCTGGATTGCACTCTTGACATCGGAAAAACTGACACAATTTTAAGTTCAAATAGTCATTTCTTTGCTGGCAATTTAGAAAAAAAATACATACTGTATATGGCTATAGCATAACCACTATATATATAAACTATCTTTTACCTTTATAATAACATAACCACTATACACATTAACTATCTTTTACCTTTAAGAAATGTAAATTTTTGGTGAAAAATATTTCAAGGGGACATTATAGTAAACGAAAGTTCATTTTTTTAATCTATTAAAAACTGAATTTTAAGTTTTGCTTTGTTAGTAAATATATCTATGAACACATACCATCTTGTCAATGCAAATTTCTCATGTAGACATTACTAAAAGCTGTTAATATAATAGTTCTGATTTTTCCAGCTATAAAATTCAAATAGACATGAATGTCCAATTCATGTGCAATACTATTTTTTATTATTTTTCCAAATGGAAAACTGGCCAATGAAACTGCTTGTGATAACTTGTTGAATCGATAAAGCAGCGGATTCTATCCCTCTGTCACAAATATTGCTAAAAAATATTTTAAAGATTTGGATCTGATGCATGGGAAAAAATATTGGTTTATAATATAATGTCAACATTTTGATGAAATTTTCGAGCCCTTACATGCATGATGGGCTTGACCAACACCCAAGCACGTGCTACGTGAATTATGGCTTTTTATTCAGTTTTTTTGCTTTTTTGACTATAGCCCTTTACTGCAAACTTAATTGGATTTTATTCATTTTTTCCTCCCAACTTTTTTTTTTGATGTATTGTTTTAGTGACAACAGAGGAAAAAAAATCTTTTTACTATTGAAAAAGCATGACAAATGACAAAAAATCGCATTATGCCCTGTTCTTATACCAATTTTTTCTTGTGTTGCAGGTGGCGAGCTGACATCAGCAGGGTCTTTTTTTCCTTATTTTTTGACCCTACATTTTCTACTTTTCAACGCCGATATAACGAACAACATTTATTTGTTGCGAATTCATAATATTTTTTGCCGAGCAAAATAACTTGGGACTGAAATAGCGGCTGCTGCCCATTTATCATTTTCCTGGAAGAAAGTTGTGATTTAACCACCGTCCTATACCTTGCCTATACTTTGCCTGTTTGGACAAGTCAGGAAAAACAAATAACCGTGCTTCGAACCACCGAGCAAATACACTTCCTGATACCAACATAGTAAACCAGGTAAGAAAAAAATATATTTATTTTTTCTGTAGTTTTTGACTGCATGAATGGGACTTAAGAAAAGGTAAGCAATACACTGGTGAATTGCATTGCTAAATAGTTTGCCTATAGCTTTCTTATATACTGAATAATTTCTTATGTTTTCCCAAGTTTTATGGATATGGTCGGATGGTTTCACATTGATAAACATGGCGGCTGTTTGCTGCTTTTGTCTCTTGACTCAACAAAGTAGAAAGTTTTTTTTTTCTACATTTTTGCTTTCTTTTGCCAAAGTCACCAACAAAGTAACATTTTTCATGTATGTTTGCTATCGTTAATACTTAATGCAACTCGAGTATACGTACGAGCCACAAACTTTCATGAAAATAGGGAATTATTATATAGTACAGATTTGTATCATAACATTTATGAAGAAATTGAAAAGTTTCGTATTCTGGATTAATAGTTTATATGCTAAAAGTGGAAGCTTTATATCTCCGTGCATTTTCAATCTATTTTGGCAAATGTGCAAGTAGGGAATGGATTTTCTGTTTTTGCAACCAAAATGTTATATTTTTGCTTAACCCTGACAAAGTATGAAAAACTACTTCATTTTTGCCAGCCATAGAAAAATGTTAACAAAATCCTTAAAGGGAAGATCACGCTAGACAGAAATTTTTGTCATTCAATGGATGACTGAAATAAAAAACTATTCCTAAAATATCACAACAATGTTATGCTTAGTTATTTTATATTAAATAAAATAAGTTTTGAAAAAGACGGTATTTTATGAATGA
>JAQFYV010000505.1:0-11106 GCA_034695065.1 Choneiulus palmatus | reverse complement strand
GGGATCACCTCCCTACCAAATGGCATTCATTTGCTGACTGTAGGGTAATTAGTTGAATTGAATTGAATTGAATTGAATATCCAAACTTTCAGAAACAACTCTTATAAACTAATAAAATAAACATCTATTAGTGTTATCAGATCTTTTATTTAGATTTCCAGAAGTGTTATCTGTTTAAGTTTCAGTAAATTGATTAATATGCATGTAGGCCTATACATTTTTTTAGCAATATATATAAATTACCCATGTAAACAGGCTGTACTCTTCTGCATTTATATATTTATCTATAATTAAGTAGGCCTATAGATAAAGTATTGAGTTAGCTTCAAACTACAGGGTGTCCCATAAGTTTGGAAACATAGGAAAAATGATGATTTTGTTGTTGTTGCAAATCGACATAAAAACGATTGTATACGGATTGTATGGAGCCTGTTTCCTTATATTTTTCGACCTATTTGTAAACACACGAGAATGTGATGCATGGATGCACGTTTGGGATGCTGTCTGTTGAACTCATCAGCCACTTCTCTCAGACTTCTTCCACCCAGGGGCATAAATACAGAAAAATTATTGGGTGGGGGTGTCCGAGTCCTCATGCAGGAAGCGAGTCTTGAATGGTAAAAAAGAAAAATTATGGAGGGGGTGGAGGGTCGTAAATTATTGGGAGGGGGGTTGGATACCCTGACCTCCCAGGATTTATGCCACTGCTTCCATCACACATCAAAATAGCCTGGATACGTCCTTTTTTGCCCAAACCCATTGTTTATATGTCAATCTGCAACAAAAAAATAAATAAAAAGTCATCATTTCCCTGTGTTTCCATACTTGGGACACCCTGTATGCTGAAAAGTAAAAGACTTATTATTACAGGGTGTGCTCATTGAAACAATGACAACTCATTATAAAATATTGTTTTCAAGAAATATGTAACAGTTAAGGACTGAATAACTAAGCCCATTTAGCAGTAATAGTAATAGCTTGCTAAATGAAAAGCTCTAACTTGATCATATTATTTTAGATATTTTTCAAAATTTTCATGAAAATAATGGCCTATTTGAGAATTTCAAAATATAATAAAAATAAATACATTTGAATGGGCATATTCCATGTGTAGAAATAACCTTTATATATTGAGTTTATTTGTTACAAATATTGGCCTTTAATAGGCTTTCTATAATTGGCTGCTGACTGAACGTCAATTTCTCGACCGTTATTTTTATTATCAATATTAACACTTTTCGTAGATTTCAGGCTTGTAACTGTTTTGTTTTTGTTATGGCAGATAGAAATATAACTTGTTTTCCACGAAAACCATGCACAATGGTGTCGTTAACGAGATATATAAAAATTGTAACGATATCTCGAATGGTTGCTACTCGGTCGAAACATTGGCGAATTGTTTGCAAAGTGTGCAATGCAATTGCTGGAGTTAATTTAGTATAAATTTTAAATGGATTTAGTTTTGATTCTTTGTTTCTCTCTGGCAATAGCAAAGTAAATATTTCTCCCTATTAAATAGTATATATACTTTTATTGGGGATTTTCCACTTATTTTGATATATCAGTAATGACCCTTACAAAAAAGTTTGCAGCTGGCAGGGTAAATGTAAAAAAAAATTCTGCAGAATTCGGCATCAAAATTGTGAAAAATTGTTCTTTTTCTGCATAATCCTGCGTAAAGTGACCATAATTATGCTTAAAAATTACGCATTATTAAATTTTGCATAGCGTGTTATACTTATGTATAGTATTTTATGCAGGAAATAATTATACTTAAAGTTTATGCATCTGTGGTCATGGTTTTATGACATTGTCCACCTCTCATATATGCTTAACACTCTCAGAATAAAAGGTGCTTATTGGCACCTTTTGGGGTGAAATGAGCTGTAGCACCAGCGGCACCCTATAAGGGGCCTATTGATACCATCACTAATGGGTGTCATTAGGCACCAACCCAAAAGAAGCCCATTTGGCACCCTGGAAGGTGCCAAATAACAACATTAATTATAGGTGCCAATAGGCACCAACAAAAAAGTAACCCATTTAGCACCCAAAAAGGTGAATTTTGTCACACGTGTATGAATTATTTCACTCTAAATTTTGAAGGGGTTTCTTGATGGAGACATAATGTTAATCACCAGACGAATTTAAATGTTGCACCATTTTCCTACCAAAAGACAATAATATTTAAAAAATAAAATTTATAAAAATTTAATATTCCATTTTGCATAATCCATTTATGTATTAAAAATATTGCAATTAATAAAATAAAAATAAAAACTTGTATAAATGAAATTTTATTCTTTTTCTACCAATCTTTAAACAGTTATTACAAATCGTCCATTTTTCTTAGGGAAAAAAGACAATGCCATGTTTTAATTGATGAAATTCTCTACATTTCTACAAGGTTTAAAATATTTTTATAAATTTGGTTGTTAAAATGGTACACTTTGTGAATAATATACACCAGCATTTCAGCAATAAAAATATATAAAAATACTAAAATGTAGAATTTCATCAATTAAAAGATGGCGTCGTCACGATTCATAAAAAGTTGTAAATATGGGTGTGAAGATAAAATTTAATTTTAACAAGTTTATTTTTTATTTATTATTTGCAATATTTTCTAAATACATGAATGGGATATGTGCCTAGCTATTAAAATTCTATAAACTTTGGTATTTTTATGTATGGTCATGTCTTTTGGTTTGAGAATACAATTACCACTGAATAATGGCCTTTATTATAAATAAAAATATCACACTATTTGCACTAATAAAACTCCCATAATAGGACATCTCAGAAATAGAATGGTACGTACCTCAAAGTCTCTTTCATAATTAAGTCCCCTGACAAACTCATCTGACTTAACCTCCAGGCCAAGACTCAAACAATTAGGAAACTCAAACACATATACAGATATTTAGTTGTTACATTTTTATCTCATTTGTTTATTTTTACTTTTATCTCAAAACCCCGAACATTAATAATAGTCCTTTTACACTTAAGTGTGAAAAAACTCCTCATTAAAAGGTGGTTTCAGTCATATTATTCACCCATAGAGATACTTTTACATAATAACCAGAAATCCTAAAAATACATATCAAATACCAAAATTTATAGAATTTAATTAAATAGCTATGTGAATTGCCTGGGTTAGCTTTAAAAAAGTATTACAATTGATAGAATAAAAATTCAAAACAAATTTTTAATGAAAATTTATCCTTTTTTCACAATCTTTAAAAAAGTGACCATTTATCTTAAAAAGATAAGGATAGTGGTTTGTTTTAACTGATGAAATGCTCTACGTTTTAGCATTTTTATATATTTATTATAAATGTTGGTTGATGAAATGCCGGCATTTTAAACATTTAAAATGCGATCACACCATCAATAAAAATTTATAAATTCATATAAAAATTCTAAAATATAGAGTATTCTATCAGTTAAAATATACCATCATCATTTTCTTCCTAAAACAAAAGGATGATCTTTAAGAAAAACTGTAAGATTGGTGGAAAAATGATTAATTTTCATCAAAATTAAGTTTTTATTTTTTATTGTATTGATTGCAATACTTTTTGTAAGCAAACCCGGGCAATTCGCCTAGCTATTAAAATTCTACAAATTGTAGTAGTTTTTGTCTCCTTAATTGCCCATAGAAATTGAAATACATTGCCAATTGCTAACCAAATGACATAGTAATGCATTAAAATACTAACATATTAGGTGAACTGCTATTCTAGATTTAAAAAGGATTGCAATTAATAAAATAAAACCAAATGCTTAAAAATTAATATTTATCCTTTTTCTTCCTATCTTAAAAAAAATTGTTATAAATTGTCCATTTTCCAAAGGAAAAAATGGACAATGATATGTTTAAACTGATAAAATATTCTACATTTCAGCTTTGTTTATAATCTTCTACAAATCTTGGTAGATGAGATGATTCAGAGAGTTTAAAAGCTGTTATTTTATTTCATTAACTAAAATTAATAATACAATATAATTAAAAAATAATTTCTAAAGTATTTCAAAAGTTTAAACATAATGTTATCATTTTTTGTAAGACAAATGGACAATTTATTAAAAAAAATGTAGAAATAGGCAGAATGAGGACAATTTATCAGTTATAAGCTTTTATTTTTAATATTATTAATTGCGATCCTTTCTAAAATAAGAACAACAATTTACCTAACTGTTAACACTTTTTATTTTGGTATGTTTTCATGCATTTTTGTGTCTTCTGGTTCGAAAATGTTAATGTGTTTAAATTTCTAAGGGCAGTTAAAATTACTGAAACCCACACTTAACATTTATTTTTTATTAATACTTAAAATTGTTATTTAGGTTGTACTGAGTTACAAATAACTTAAAGGCTTATACCAGGAATATTATTTTCTTAAATCTGTCTTGTATGTACCTTTATATTAAACAAATAATCCAAGTCACATTTAAATAACATTTATTGAATTCTTTTAAATGAAATAACTAATTTATAATTTCTTCAATAAAGAAATAGCAGCTCGATTTATTATTTTATCTGAGCTGCAGCCTGTCTTAATGCACGTTACATTAAATTAACATGAATTAATATGAAAGTACAAAAACAATTCCTAACAGCAAGTAGCCTTCAGATCTGGAATGGGTGCCCATGACCAAGTCTTCATTCTAAACTCACTGATACAAAACATTAAATGTCAAAAAGGAACAAACATTTATGCCATGTTTGCCGACCTTTCAAAAGCTTTCGACTCCATTGAACATACGCTACTTTGGAATAAGCTTAAATTAATGGGGATGCCAAATTACCTATAGATTAACCTCTGTGCCTATTATGGCAATTTAACTATGCAAGTTAAAACAACAGCTTGGTTATCAGATAAAATCCGAATCACAAGAGGTGTGCTTCAGGGAGACATTGTCAGCCCTCTACTCTTCTCACTCTTTCTTGCTGACATTCAAAAGTATTTAAGCAAGGAAAGTGGTGTACCAGCACTAGGTGTACTCTTCCACATCCTAATGTATGCAGACGATCTCGTCATACTGGCCCCATCCAAACAAGCTCTTAA
The DNA here is from genome assembly GCA_034695065.1 of Choneiulus palmatus. Taxonomy (NCBI): domain Eukaryota; kingdom Metazoa; phylum Arthropoda; class Diplopoda; order Julida; family Blaniulidae; genus Choneiulus; species Choneiulus palmatus. The sequence continues at coordinate 6,034 of JAQFYV010000505.1, read as the reverse complement.
AATAAACCTATTAAAACTACAGAAATTCTTCTTAAATGGCCTCACCCTCAACATTAACAAGTCTAAAATTATCATATTTGGCCGCAAAAGGAAATCTAATGTTAACTGTAGATTTAAATGGGGCTCAGGTTACCCAGAAATAGTGACAAGCTGGAAGTACCTTGGTGTCACTTTTCACAGACTCGGCTCCTTTAACCAGCATCTAAAAACGTTAAAACACGCTTTAAAATCTAAACAGGATGCCCTTTTGGCCCATTTTAGAATAAAGCACATGAATGACGTAAACCTGCACTTGAAGCTTTTTGACTCCTTAACCATTTCTTGTTTGGCTTATGCAGCACCTCATTGGGCCTGGCAAATGTCTCCAAACCTCTAAGCAATACAAAACCTGTTCTTCAGAAAACTCTTTAACCTTCCGTACCACACCCCCAATACATACTCCACTCTGCACTAAACCTAAAACCTCTTCAATTTAAACTCGTAAAAGCCACATTTTCCTATTGGGAAAAAGTAAGTACCACGAAACAACCACAAGATGTTCACATTTTTTGGCATTATTGGCTTGGGCATCCAAAAATCAAGTTTAATCCAATCGGTCCATTTCTCAAACTCATAAAACTACCAACAAGCCTGAATGGAATATTCCTTACTGAACTAAATGTCACTCAAATTGCCCTTGTACTCCGGGAAACCACTACTCACCTCCTAAAGGAAAATCAGTTATCCATTCTCAACCATATTGAAAACTCGATAAACTTTCCTTACTATAAATTTTTAGCCCCACCTAATCAAGAAACATATCTGAAAGCCATTATGCCTTGGCACATATAAAAAACTCCTGATACAACTCATAGCTGATCCTTTCTCCATTTCTACACCATCTGGAATTTTTAATATGAAAACCACAAACGTCTGTCCTCTAAGTAAAAGTATAAACCTATGTTGGACACATCTTCTCACCCCCTGCCCTGGATTACCTGCTAAATTAGTACCTCCTAAATAATTTATACCCCCACCATCTGAAAAAAATTTCTTCACAGGCACGCTTGCCATGATTTCAAAACCAATCCTATGGTATTTACTTAAAGTTATTAAACAGCAAAACATTAACTTAATGGAAGTGTAAAATCAACCTAAACCTGCCCAGCTGGTTCTTTGCATTAAAACCCAACCAATGACCCCACTAATATGCTCAGCTGATCGATAGATTAATAATTAAAAATCCATAAAATAAGCAGCAGCAACATTGCAAAGGCATAGTAGTAATAAGGAAAAATAAAATTTTGGAGAGAATACAAGGGTAAACATTAATCATACATCGACCTCACCACCACTTACTTATCTTTCCCTAAATAATTAGAATGAATGCACTAACACGAATTGGTACAATTATCCCTATTCATTTTTTAAAGTATGAATGCTCGTCAGGGGCTTTGTGATATCCTGGATAATCAGCAATATGTTTGAATGAGTACTAATCAGAATGTCTGCAAAAATACCTTGCACAGTACAGGAACTGAGTTGAGGACTTGATGCCCGGACCTGTGAACTGGGTAGTGGGTTGCCAGCACACCCCGGGAATTGGGCTTGCTACTCTCTGCCCGGGACTGTGATCATGGCACAAAATACAATTGCAATTATTAACAAAGGTGGGTACAATTACTCCGCACCGGTTTTAATAGTATGAATGTCACGATTGCATAAAAGCTGTAAGTTCACATCACTATTGTCCCCACCCCACTTGACTGCTGCCCCACTATGCATATCAAAACATTTCCAAAGTAAAAAAAAAATACCTTATTCTCTCCTCAGTCCAGCACTCCTTATTGCTTCCTGGCCTTCTGTGCTGCAATAGATTAACAAAAATACTAGCAAAATTCAAATAATTTCAAATCTTAATGGAAATTTAATTCACAAAGAAGACATGCTGACAAAAATAAACCCCTAAATCCTAAATACCCTATGCAACTAAAGCAATCTCTAAATGTATGTCTGTATATACTCCATCATCAAAATTAACCAACTGGCAGATGAATAAATTATTTTTTGTAAATTTACAACTAAGAAAGCAAATCCATGGCTAGGGGGTGGAACAGCCCATGCCAAATCTCTCTTTCTCTATAGGTAGCGGATGCCAATGTAAACGTCATTGACATGTCCATGGTCTATCGTCTATGGACATTATATTTCTTTAATTTATTATAAAATAACTAAGTAAAACATATATAGTTGCAAAATTTTAGGAATATTGTTTTTTTTTACTATACTCTTGAAAGAAAAAAAAATCGTTGTCTAGGGTCGTGTTCTTTAATTTCAGGTTTAACATTATGCCATTTATAACTTTATTAATAGTCTGTTGTTGTCCAGTAGGTGTTAAATTTGACATACAATATGTCCATGCAGACTATAACAACTTTTGCTTGGAAACGGTCTATTTTTAGACTCCATGATTGCTGATCATATTTACTCTAACCTGATTAACTGTACTGGTAATACAGTTTTGATAGATTAGTTTTTATCACATTAATCTTATATCTAATCAGTTTGGTTCATCCTTAATTTACTGATAACATCCCGTGCTTCAAAAGTGACATTGTGTTAAATATATATTTGCCAAATCACTTTCCTTAAGTGATTCAGACTTGTAAAAATTAATAATATTATACGTATTGCTCATAATATTTAAATATATCACTGCTAAACTCAGGTAATTTCAAAACATTTTCTTAGAATGTAGTTAATTTTTGTATAGTTCCCATAAAATTTGAATTTTCTTAAGAAATAAAATTCAAATAAGCAATTGCCCTGATTTTTGTATGATTTGTATGTCAATTGTGAAATTTTGTATTTTGTAAATCCAAAGTTGTTAGCCTTATTTTACTTAAATTTCTCAAATTATATTTCCAGAATGTTGGTCAAAACATTATTTCTCTCTTTAACTTTGTGTTTTGGAATATGCAATGCTGTTCAGGCTCGAAATCATAAATTAAATGGTAAGTTTTGCTTAGTCATTCCTTATTTTGATGATATCTATACATTTTTATGTATAATGCAAACTATAAAAAATATATATTTTTATAAAGTAATAATTCAATGACATAGATTCAATGACATATCCCAGTAAATTAATTTAAAAAGTTAATGATATTTACACTTAGAATTTATATGGGGATAAATGCAATGTAACTTTATTATCAATTAATGATTTCACCATTACACGTTTATACTTACAAAGTAGTAACAAATTGATTATACAATTTATGACTCTTAGCAAGTTTACATCATGTAAATTGCTGTAGATTTTTGTGATCTGTAAGTAAGTTCACACAATAAAAATATATATAATGAAATTTGCATTCATACATATAAGTTATATCTAATTAATTTAAGAAATATTCCATTCTAGGATCTAAAAAATTCTATTTTTTCCATTTTCTAACATGACAGTATTATCACTTGTACATTTTAAAATATATTGAATATTACATTCATTTAAGAGTAATCACAATATAATTTAATGAATTTCATAAATTCTTTCTGGTAGAAAGCATGCAAAAATGTCAATACTTTTTAAAGCAACTCTAGGCAATTGTATAATATTTATGAGAATTAACAATCCGGTTCCTTACTCAAGCCCCCTCTTAAGAGTGGGTTTCAGCCATGTTAATCCTCCATTAACATACTTTACATTGCCATAATACATAAAAAAATTTCAAAATTTGTAGAATTTTAATAGCTGGACAAATTGCCTAGTTTTGCTTTAAAAAAAGTATTTCAATTAATACAATAAAAATAAAAATGTGTTTTTTATGCAAATTTATCTTTTTTCTGTCCATCTTTAAAAAACTGTTAAAAACCATCCATTTGTCTTATGGTATGTTCTAACTGATGAAATATTCTACATCTTAACATTTTTTTATATATCTTTGATAAATATTTGTTGATGTACACATTCTAAATATAATTAAAATGCCATTATACCCTTCAACCAAAATTTATAAATACACATTAAATATGCTATAATGTAGAGTATTTCATCAGTTAAAACATACCATTATCATTTTCTTCTTAACACATATGCAAGATTTTTAACAAATTTTAAAGTTATGTGGAAAATGGATAAATTTTCATCAAAAACATTATTTTATTTTTATTGTATTAATTGCAATACATTTTTATGCCTTCCTAGGTAATTCGTCTAGCTATTACAATTTTAGAAATTTTGGTATATTTTATGTATTTTTATGTCCTCTGGTTAGAAAATGGCAATGTAAATGTATGGGTATGGGGGATTAACATGGTTGAAAATCTCTCTTAATCAAGATAATATATTGATCCACTGATTTGTTTTTCTACTTATTTTAGACCTTGGCAATGGCTTGGATCCCATTGATGAACCTGTGGTTGACTACTTGTACATGGTGATTGCCAACATTCAAAGTTTGTTAGCAAATGGCCTTCCAGAACTTGGACTTGCCCCATTTGACCCATCCACCTTGGGAAGTTATCATCTACCAGTTTTTGGAAATGGTTCTGCAACCATCACTGAAGCATCTGCTGATATCATGTCCTTAGTCCTATCTGGGATCTCTAATTTTGCTGTTGATGAATTGGACTTCCATGTTATATCCCTGTCAGGAAAACTCCAATTATCATGGCCCCAATTGGTTGTCATTGGCAATTACTCTGCACAAGGTTTGGTTTCAGGTGTGGCTTCTGTGGCTACTGGTGATATTAACATTTCCATTAGAGATATCACTATTAACTCAACCCTTGCTTTTGGATTTAATGATACTGCCCTTATTATTAAAAATTTTGAGTTAGAACTGCTACGGGGATTACTGACTGTTGAGCTATCGAATTTAGATGGTAGTGTGGAACTGCAGGATGAATTGCAGAGATCTCTGAATGACATGACAGCTGCCATCTTTGATTCCATTGCTGCCAGATTAGATGTCTTTGGAAATGATGCTCAAGCTATTCTGAATGAGCCTTTGTCACTGTTGGGAGACCTGGATCCTAAATTATTCATGAGTGAATTGTATATTGCTAAACAGCGTATGTTGTCTAAGTTAGGATTGTCATTGTAGAACTAAATCCTATATAGATGATCCAAAATTGGTTTATATGCAATAAAGTACTGATATAAGATTGGAGAAGAATCTCTCATTTCAGTTGTGCGTAAACTTTTAATTATGATTCAATATGTTGGATAACTTAGCAACCTTGTCACCCCTTAAAAAAATGTTTATGCAGGGTAATGCATAAAAAAATTATGCAGGCTATGCATAAAACTTGCAAAAAAGTTTTTTTTTCATGCATAACCCTGCATAAAAAGTGGGCATAATTATGCATAGCATTTTCATGCAGAAAATAACTAAGCATAAAACAATTATGCCCAATTAGACTGGTTAATTGGAAAAATTGCTCCTTGCAATTTGTATGTTAATCAGACACTTCACACACCTCTTAACTACTAAACTGTCCTAACCTATTCTAACCTAACCTAAGCCTAAGTCCTCTCATAAATGCCTAATGTTAGTATTGGAGACTTATATAAGCCCAATAGTAGTTTTGTAGGATCTTACTGGGGGAATGAAAAACAAAAACACGTTGTAATTAAAATAACGATAGGTCTAAATAATAACATCACGTTTTCAAGCAATGCAGGGTTAAATTCTGTCATTTGTGAAGAAAGAACTATTTAAATATAGTAACTATAATAAGTTATGTGATTCATTAAAAGGAGTAGTTACCCTTAGGGGATGCATAAAATAATTATACATAAATAACGTATGCATAAAAATGGATGCATAAAATAATTCTGCATAAATAACGTATGCATAAAAATGGTATGCATAAAATGATTATGCACAATAAGCTATGCATAAAATAATTATGCATAAAAAAGGTATATGGTTTTCTCAATGCAGAATACTGCATGATTTTTTTGTAACCGACTAGACCACTGAGCCACGGTGGTCTAGTTGGTAAGACACCGGCCTGGCATTCGTGAGACCTGGGTTCAAATCCC
>JAQFYV010000504.1:0-11110 GCA_034695065.1 Choneiulus palmatus | reverse complement strand
TAACCAATACAATTTATTGGTATCAGTATTGGTTCCAATACAAACCAATACAAAAATGTCTATTGGTTTCTATGGGCGTTTTCAGTAGGGTATGCTATGCATAGTTTTTTTTTATAAAAAAATTTAAATATTTAAACTTGAAATGAGCGAGAGTGATGCTGATGTCATTGACCTTTCATTCGAGCAAAGAAGAATGTACTCACGTGATTTTGTTCCAAAATGTGCATTGCACTTGCCAATTACCCTGTATTCTTTACTTTGCACATGCACTGCAAAATGTGGGTCGGCGACGTCATTTACATGCATGTCAATGGTATTTCGGCCATTGCTTATTTTTTCTTTTATTTTCAATAACTAAGTATAATTAGATGTGAAATTTTAGGAATAGCATTTTCTTAAGGTATACTCTTGAAAGAAAAATACTTTTTTCTAGGTTGGTCTTCCGTTTTAATTAAAAAGTTGACAAATATTGCAAAATATTTTATCATTCACGATATGTGTGTATATTGCGTATATAATTTAACGATATAACAATGTTAACCAAATTTTTGTTTTAACTTGATCAATTCAAAGAGTAATTTGAATTACTTTTTTTGAAGAATAATTTAACTTGTTTATCATACTTTTTAGCAGACCTATTCTAATTAATTTCCTTTTTGATTAGGCTTTCAGTTTCTTTTAAATTATTGTAGGGCCTACCACTAAACATGGTTCAGATTATTGCCACAAATCTAAAATTATACTTCAATAATAATAATAATTCGTATATTGCTATGCTTTGCTGGTAAACATATAGTCAAAGACAGGCCTGCTCAAAGATATTGTATATATAGCTCCAAGTGCATGTACTATCTGAAAAATAGGTAAACTTCAAATAGAAACCGCTAGTGAAAAATGGTTGTAGACCTAATTTACCAGTTAAAGTAGGCCGATCTTGTAACTAGCCTGTAACATCAAAGGCTATTAAAGCCTAGATAACATATTCTTTTTTATCAGTGATTAACGTATGTCATATATCTTCTTCTGGGTTACCTTCATAAAGCATAATATATACTTCTCATGCTATTCAATGTCCCAGTTATTCAGCTTTTTTCACAACAAATTATAGAAAACAATTATTAACTAAGGATTTATCCACTGGTTAGGGCCTATGTGAAAAAATTTATCCCTAGTATTATCCAGTAATTTTTAAGCTGAATTATAGTTTCTAAGGTGCTCATTTTGTAGTAAAAATTACTGAGAAATAAAGGTTCAAAACATTTTCATTTCCATAAAGCTGCATTTTCTTAAGGGGGGATGATGGTGAAAGCCAGTTGTTATTTTATATTGTTTGATAGCAGCACAGAGATGACGTAAAAAGTAAAAGTATTTCACTACCAGTATGTTCGAAAAAGTGTAACATCAATATATTTACAGATTCACTAGCAATTATAGTTACTTAAAATACATATTAAAAATACCAAATAGATGAAGAAAACAATAGAGCTTAGATATTGACAGGCCTCTTTAACACCTGGGTAAGTCAAACATTTTAAGGGCAAATATTTAGTTAGAGGCGGAAAAAAGTCCTTAATTTTTGAGATATTGTATATAGGCCTATATTGGATTATTGCAATTATAGTTACATGTACTTAAAATACATATTAAAAATACCAAATAGAAGAAAAAAAACAATAGAGCTTAGATATTGAAAGGGGCCTCTTTAACACCTGGGTAAGTCAAACATTTTAAGGACAAATATTTAGTGAGAGGCGGAAAAAAGTCTTTAATTTTTGAGAAAAATGCTTCGTCAACACCTGGATATTATATATAGCAGTCTCTTCAATTTGGAATTTTTGTCATATTTGTGGATGCTTTGGTTACCGAGTTGTAGTGCAAATAAATTCCTATTGGCCGTCATCCGACAGCATTGAGAACGGTTCAATATGAACAGTTATATTTTTGTATCCTATTCACAAATGCTATAATTGTAAGATTGTTGATATTTTTTCGATCAACCCCCGACTAATAAATTCCTGCATAATCCTGTAACAAATTCAGAAAACCCACAACTAGAATAGCAGAAAAAACATTATTTATTCTTCACGTGTTTTCAGCTTATTAATTTCCCTGGTTACAATTCAAAATTTGAAAGACTGCCAACGCATAAAATTTATATAAAGTTTCATATTTTCTATTCTCATAGGCCGAGCTTCTCTACGACAATGAAGGCAACGGAGAGGAACTTTTAAAATTACGAAGCCGGCTAAAGGTGAGCGACATCCGTTTTCTCGAAAACTGAATAAGCTTATGACAGAAAAAAAACTGCCATTTTTTCCTCTTAAATTATTTCAAGTATTTTCTGAATTGTTTTAAAATCTCCACCACAGGAAGTTGACACTCTGCTTAGGAGGGAGACTGAACAGCATCAACATGAGATGACATCATTGCAAGAACTACACGAACATGAAATAGATCGATTGAAATCAAAACATGAAACAGAATTGCAACAATTGCAGCAGGAAAAGATTCAACAAGAAGTTGATGGTAAGATAATAATAACACCATTTGGCAATACCATTGCTTATTTTTCCTAATAAATAGCCTAAATAAACTGGGAAGTGGATTTCAACTGAGTGGGAAAGGTGGCACACTTCCAAATTATTACATCAAACAATGAATATATATATATACCGTATAGTACGGTAGTAAGTCTATGGAGTAACATGCCAATACTCAGCAATTGCGTAAACTCTGCTTTTACTTGCTTGCAATATAGCAATATACAAAGTTATAAAAATTGGGATTCAAAACCAAGGAGATTATATAGGGAGACACCGTGTGCTAAGCCCTAGCTACAGCATGTAGGTTGTTGTCAGTACAGCCATCAATTTGGTAACTCAAGGTGGCGTTGGTGAACTCCTGTTATGTTAACTTGAAACATGAAGTCAAACCACCCCTCGACAAACTATGTAAAACATGCACAACATATAGGAATAGGCCTATATGTAATTTCCTTACTAGAATATATGCATATATTACAACATTTTCGAAAACTGTTCTCATTTCTATGTATGCGTTCAATTTGGTCCATGCAAGTTAGATTTATGGGTAGGGCTTAACAATAATGCAAGATGGCGGAAAGTCACATGAATGACTTCAAAGGACTCTACGGCAAGGCGCCACCCAGGATCTAACCTCCTTGAGCAAAACAATTTTATTTTATACAGTTCCCAAAATCAGAAATGAACCCTTTACGAAATTTGATTTCAAACATTAAAGCTTATTAAATTTTATGTAATATTATATTGTACACCAATTCAAAATGGGACTCATTAATACTCTTGCATAAGGAGAATTATAAAAAAAATATTTAATTTAATATTTAGTTTCTGGGGCAATTCTTTTTAAACGGAAACAATTTAGAAATCAATTTAAACGTTTCTGTTAGTTATATGAGAATAATGTAAAAACGAAGATTATAATCAGACACACCTTTAAATGACATTATTTCCGTTTGAGTTGGTTGATGCATAATATTTTTATTTTTTACTGTCAATTTATCCTAAATGAATACAAAAATGTCAATTTATCCTAAGTGAATGCAAATTCCAACCAAAAAATGGAGAATGTTAAAGAGTTAAATCTCCAACATAAATTTTTAAGCCCTGTGCAATCTATCTGATCAGGTGAGAACAGGTACAATTTATACTTTAAGTCATATTCAAATGCTAATAATTCTTTGGAAACACTAACAGGCTTAAATTCCGGACTTTCCACCAATGTTAAGAGAATTGTGTAGTAAATAAAAAGAGAAACTTCACATCATGCATTGCATCCTGGTGCCAGATTTGGTAGAATGCAGGGTTGAGATGGGTGGGAGCTGTCTGAGTATTGTTTTGTAAAAACGGCCCACCCACTAGTGGAATTATAGGTCATCAGCATATAATATAACATAATTTAAGCTGAAACTCTTGTCGACTAAATTTACAAATCAGAATACAACGGGGCTTTTCTTTTAACCCTGGGCACTGGCTTCCAAGTAATGTTATTGGACACACATATTTTTATACATTTTCATTAAAGAAGATTGCCAGTTTTTAAGAGTAGGCCTATATTTTTAGTTGGTACACATAACACACATAATGGTTGGTAGTTTGGATTGTATAAATTCTCTAGGTGGATCGGGACAACTCGGTTTCCGGAGTGATATGTTCAACAGCACGTGTAGTTATAAAGCCATTCAATAAACAGGATATGCTTGCATAGCTAACATTGGCAAGTTTGTTTGCACATAATTTAAAGTAAAAAATGAATAGCTAAGTAAAGTACAGTTAAGGAAAACTAAATACAAAATTTTAGATTTTGCATATGGGTGCTGCGACCTTTCAAATTGTAAATTAGATAGGCCTAACCATATTTATGTTGGTAACCAGATTTACATGTTTTAAATGGCTAATAATGTGTTGTGGCTTTTAAGGTGGCATTGTAGCAATGGTAATCATCATTTAAAATGATCTATTCTTTATAACCAAAAGACAAAAATACATAAAAGAAAATTCCAAATTTTTGCAGAATTTTAATAGGTAGGCCTCACAAGAGTCATTTTTTTAAAACAGTATTTCTATTAATTAAAACGCAAAAACAATTTAACGTTTTTCTGTCCATTTTTAAAAATTTGTTATAAATCGTCCGTTTTTGTTAGGACAAAATGGATGATGGTGTGTTTTAGCTGATGAACTTCTCTACAACTGGCTTTTTTATAATATTTTTATATATGTTTGTTGATGAAATGTGCGAGTTCTGATTATTGTGTACAATTCATGAACAAATATATATAAAAATGCTAAAATGTAGATAATTTCAGCACTTAAAACATGGAAGATTTATAATTTTTAAAGATGGACAGAAACACTGTTAAAAATGTTCAATACCCTACTTTTCTTCTTTTTTTTTTGTCTTTTTATTTTATTTTAAAATTGAAATACTTTTTTAGAACAAAGATTCCTGCGAGACCTAGCTATTAAAATTCGACAAGTTTCGGTATTTTTATGCCTATGGCGATTAACATTGCTCCAAAAAATGTCTCATGGGGAAAAGTCATAGCTGACGTTTTAAGGAGTCTCATACTCTGATTACATTTCCATAGCTTAATATTTTCGTATTATAAAAAGCACACAGATAACTAAATACTGGTGAGAATGTTAGCATGCCATTTTTTTAACTTACAGAGCCGTCAGAGCTGCAGTCAAAGGATGAGCACCAAAATGATAGCAAGAAATTCCACCTTTTTCCAATGCAGGAAGAACAGGAAAACACTGCTAAAGCGAATACCGAATGCCAGCGCTTGTCTGCTGCTCTATCATGCCTAGAAGAAAAGGAACGAGAAAATGAAAGCATAATTCATCATCTTACGAGGCAACTGGAAAAATTACAACAAGAAAAACAAGAGGTAAGGGTTAATATTTTAAATTTCAATAGGCCTTACTGGCACAATTTAATGAAAAGTTGTCCCCACACCACATGTGTGAATGCTAGTACATATAAAAATATTATATATCCATGTTTTTGACAACTATCTTCAGCCTAGCTATTTAAAAAAATAAAAAATATAGAAACAAAAAAAGAGTTATGAAACACCCTGTATGCCTGATGTAGGCTTTTGTAACATGTATCAATGATATTTATATAATAATCGTTTAGGGTAATTTTTTTTATAAATTACAAATAATGCATTAAAAACTTAACCTGATGAACATTTAGTTTCTCGCTGGAGAGCTGAAGGCTCTATGCGTAGTCTCTCTCTCTCTTTAATCGTTTAGGGCATCGTGCACCAACAAAAGTTATGCTTTAACCATGTGTTAATATGATCACGTGACTGGTTTAGACAAACAAACTTGAAGAAATGTGTTCAAAACCAAAGATTAACCTTGGGTTAAAGTTACTAACTCTTGTTGGTACAATGGGACCATAGAATAGTTTTTTTAGGGTACCAATCCGTTTAAGTATTCCTATAATAAGGGAAAGCTTTAATTTAAAGTATGGGATCCCAAACCCTGACATATAATTTCCAAACAAAATGTAGCTGGAAAAGTTAAATTTGAAAAAAAAATGGTTAGCATTTTCTATTTAAAGGTAATGGCCAACATTTTGGTTTTATATTTAGTCAATACACTTATCAAAAACAATGTTACGGTTGTTAAAAAGAAAAAAAGTTCACACACCCTGTTGGAATTAAGTAGAGTTAGTCGATTTAAAGCTTTATCATAATTATGCCTGTTATGGGGTGTTAAATATGTGCATGAATGAGGTACGAGGGTCTCGGAGTCAACTGAAAAGCATTCACAGGTGCGCCCCATTTATCCGCATTTCCTGTGCACAGACTTTGAATCCCTTCTCCCAACCTTTGGCTGACACATTTCATCGTTGCTAAGTAACAGCAGGTACCGTTAAACCTTTGCTAAATTATACCCGGGTTACCACCAAAATGATTATAGCAGAAGTTGTACTTATGGAAAACTGAACTCCTGAATTAAAAACTTCCTGCAGGTTATATAGTTCTTTAGCATACAATTTAAATTTGGAAATACGAGCATATCTGTCCGAATGCAGACAAATTTTTAGCACACAAGCTATGGGCACCCGTACATAGGAGCAAGATGGGACACTTTCCCATCCCTCCCCCACGCCCCAAAGAAAATAGAAAAAAATAAAAATATTTTCCCAGTCGCCCATGCACGCAATAGTTAAAGGAAAATGTGGAAATTACGACAGCTTGTCTTAAGGGTAGCTCAAAAACACATTCAATTTCCTTTAAAAAGTAGCACTTCAATGTTTTTGAACAAGTTTCAGAACGTGATCCACTGCTTTTTATAATTTTAAAAGTCATTAAAATTTCCTATCTTTTAGATAGTCAAAGAGAATTCCTCATCAGCATGCACAGAGTCGGTGTCTGAATTACAAACCAATAGTACAGAAGAAAAAACGTTATTGGACCAAACCACTTGCGAAAAAGATCTAATCGGACAAAAACTGGGGCCAATCTTAAACGAGAAAGATGTTGGTAAATCCCTTCCAACAGAAAGAGCACTGGAATTGGAAATCTGTCATCTGCGGGAAGAAGTGATGAATCTTACAACGACGTGCGAAGAATTGGAAGTGGAAAAGACAACTTTGAACGAAGAACTGGTAAAAATTAAACAGACCGTGGTGGGAGAGGCCCAGATCAGAAGAAATAAGACTGACGACAACAAGGAGTTGGAAACAGTACAGCGGCGTTTGCATGCCCTAGAAGATGAGGTGGCCAAACTCGTCTCAGAACGGGACACTTTCGAAAGTAGTTTAGAAGAGTTGGACGTCCAACACCAGCAGGCCATTGAACAGATTCTGTCATCACGAGACTTGGTCCAGAATAAGTACAAACAAGTTCTGACGGAAAATGAGGCTTTGATGGCAAAACTCAAAGCTGGTGAGAAAGAGAAACTGGGAATACAGAAGTCACTTGAAAAACTTTCTAAATCCGAAGCGAGCAAAAATGCGGGCAGTGAACAAGAAGTGGTGCAAGCGCTAGAAATGGTCAAAGAGTTTCAGTCACTGTGGGATTTTCTTCTTCAAAATGATGCAACTAAATCAGTATTACAGAAAGGTACAGAAAATCGTATTACAATCTTTCTTTTGACCTCGAAAAAGGTGGTCTGATAAATTTAAATCCCAGTATTAAAAAGGAATTGCACAATTTTTTTTTTTTTTTTTTTTTTTGCATCCCACACCGGGCTACGAGCCTTAGCGGCTCTTTATTGCCCTTCCTGGGAGGAGGGTTATGCGGTCGTGGCAAACTTTAGTGGTACTCCCCAGCATTCGCCTAGAGAGACTATGGGAGCCACCAAAAACCATAGTCAAAGCAGCCGACCATTGGGAATTGAACCCAGGTCTCCCGAATGCCAGTCCGGTGTCATATGAAAAGTCATATGAAGTCATATGAAAGTCATCAGAACTCATATGAAGTCATATAAAAAGTCATCAGAACTTCAAAGAACTATAGGTGGCTATATGGGGATGAAGAGCTATGATGACTTTTCAGATGATATTATGAATGTTTTGAATAGCTCTTTGTTAATTAAACGAATCTCAGTTATTCTCGTGTTGTGAATTGCACATCAATGAGGTTGGCAATTGAACCTTGGAACTATTTTACAAGGAACTATATATATGATATATATATATATATATATATAGGATCAATGAGAATGCTTCTACCATGCCAAAATTGACTACTATTACAATACGTTTTTGAAATCATATAATGAATGTGTTTGCCTTCATTTGCATTCATATTGAATGTAAGTAGATATCGGTGGCCACAAACAATGGTTTTCAACATAAGCCATTTAATCAACATTATTCATTCATTTATTACAATATTAGTAATGTTCATAAAAAGATCATTTGGATTACTTGAAAATATGTACCTGATAAGATTTCAAATTACGTACGATTTGGTGAAAATTTCTTAATAAAAAAATTTCTTTATCTTGGTAGCTATAGTTCCCATATCTGTTTCACATCTTTTCTGCATCGTTGTGTCAGCATCTTCCAAAACAGCATTCTCGACTTCTACTGCATTCGTTGTTTTAGGTTGTAGATACTGTTTATTCATATAAATAATGGACAACATAACATTATCAATATTCATCTGTAAATAATTAAAAAATATGCTATCAATTTAGATGCCTTCACTTGTTAAAATGATATGAAAGAGTTGTTTATATAAACCCAAATTAACTGACCATTTTATTTGTGAATACTTGTTTTGCAGAAAATAGTATTTTTGGTGTTCTTGTCCATGTTCTGGTATTGATCTTTGAATGCATGCAGATGCCGAGATACATTTCGATTGAATTCTTTGACCATTTTCTTATAAAGCTCTAAAATCGATTTACCAGTGATTTTGCTCTTATCATCACTAGATGCCATTAGTGCTGATGTTGTGAGACTAGCTTCATCAGGAAGGTCATTTACTTCCAAGATTTCCAGAAGTCCATCATTTATTTTGATAATTGGTAAAAATTTCATATCATTACCAATTTCTGTTTGCCGTTGCAAAAGCCGGATAGGTTCTAACTGAACATTACTTGACGTCATTGTTCCGAAGCTGCCATGATAGTTAAAGTTGCCTGTAGGAGTCTCTTCAAAGACCTCAATGGACTTTCCCAAAATTGTACTCAATGATGCTATTTGCATACTTGTATTGCTTTGAACTGCTTCATTTTTGTCTTTTACTTCTTTTACCATATTTACCAGTTCTGTCACAGGTTCTTTCAGTTTGTTGGCAAATTTGCTGGCATCTTCCCTAAATTCAGGCGTAACTAGCCCCTTTAGTTGAGAAGTGTCTGCTTCAAACTTTCTTGATATTTTAGTTTCAAACTTTGCTACCGGTATCCTGAGTTTTGAATACACTTTATCAAAGCTTGTTGTTGTTGCTGGTTGAACGACATTGTTCATTACAAATTGGCTTATCTGATTTGAAATTTCGGCACTCCATAATTCGATGTATTCATCGACAATGTTGGGGATATCATTAGAGTCAACAGGTCCAGATGGATCTTCTGTTCCTTCTTTACCTTCTGGAATGCTGTTCATGTCAATGCTCTGAATCATTCCATCAAGTATGCCTCCCAAATGATTAATCACATTGGATGTTAATTCTGTTAGTTCGCTAATGGCTTTGGCATTAAATGTAGCAGTTATTATAGCATCAACAGCAGCATTTTCAATGACTTTCAGTATTGCATTTTTTGTCGGATCAATGTAATTTTTCACCTCTTCCTTAATGGTGTCACCAATTAGGTTTGCAATTTTATTCCAATTCACTCCAGAATCATCGCCATTGATGAAGTCTACCATGTCGGCATTAATTTCTGCACAATAATTAAGTCCATTCCTTGATGAGAGAACTTTAGTTAACTTCTTATACAAGTCCTTACTAGGGTTCAATGCTTCTTTTAGAGCCTTTGAAACAGTCTCCATCACTTTTTGGTTAATCTTCTCATTAATCAGTTGCTGGGTTTTATCTTCCAGAACAGGTAGAAGTCCTTCCTCGACAGCAGCTTTCGCGAGACTTTTACCCACTGTCTTAAGCATGTCCTGAGTGTGCTTGGATAGTTTATCAAACTTTGTTAAATGTTCCAAACTATCCTTAAAATTGTTTTTTACACTTTCTAGGCCACCTATAACATTGTTCCTTAAGGATTCAAGGTGTTTCCACTGATTGGAACTTGTGATGTGATTGAAGGCATTAGCAATTTTGTCATCTACAAAATCAAAAGCTTTACTGCACACATTCTGGACTGCAGACATTCCTTTCGATGCCGTGTCTTTAATGAAAGAGATGGAAGTCTGTATTATTGGTATTTTCGAAACAGCTGCAAGAGCTGCTCCTGCTCCTGCACACAGTATTCCAACTGCCATACTGATGCCTTTGTTCTTAAAGTATTCCTTCAAATCCAATTCTCCTGATTTTACGGCTTTGATGCCTGTTACAATGTCACCAATTCCTTCACATATTAAGCCAGATCCTACCGATGCAAAACCACAACAAGTTAAAGCTATCCCAGCAATAGTTTGAATTGCTCCAAGAAAGAATACAACTGCAAATTTCCACCAGGGCACTGGCTTTTTCTTCACTGTCATAAAGCTCACAAATCCATTGTTGTACATTTCAGTGAGATCATCACCATTCAGTTTCTGATTGTTTTTCTTATAGTAACCATCAACTGTAGCATCATAAACGGCAATTAATTCATTATCTGTTTCATTTATTTGGTTTATGGCATCCTCGATGCTATTCATGTGTAAGTAGTGGAAATTGATTTTGCCAATAATTTGTTTCGTAAGTGCCGAATCTTCTTCTGATGTTTTCAGGAATGGATCATCTTCGTTTCCTTTTACTAATACCTTTGGGTCCACCATACCATGCAGTTGCATTAGTGAGGGTATGGCAATCGCAGAAATGATTAAATAAGCAGCCTTCAAGGACTCCAGTACTTTCTGTTTCTCCTCTTTCTCCTTTTTCTTATTGATCATTGCATATGCTTTATTGTAATGAGCATATTGGACAAAATATGAATCTAGC
>JAQFYV010000503.1:0-11110 GCA_034695065.1 Choneiulus palmatus | reverse complement strand
TTAATGTTGGACCATTGGTTGCAAAATTAATCCTTTTTTAATTTCTCAATGGGCCATTAACATTGCTCCAAACCCCCTTTAAAGGGGAAGATCGCCCTAGAAAAAAGTATTTTTCTTTCAAGAGTATACCTTGAGAAAATACTATTCCCAAAATTTTACAACTATGTTATGCTTAGTATTTAACAATAAAATAACGGGGAATAAAACCCTCTGAAAAAGTTATTTCTGAAAGATAATGCATATCAAAAATAGTCCATATCCAAATTTTGGCCACTATGTTCTACTTTTCACAACTATGTTATGCTTAGTATTTAACAATAAAATAAAGGGGAATAAAACCCTCTGAAAAAGTTATTTCTGAAAGATAATGCATATCAAAAATAGTCCATATCCAAATTTTGGCAACTATGTTCAACCCAGTTTATTTTTTCAAAAATTAGAAAGAAACATGCATAAAAGCGTGGTATAAAACACACTTTACATCTCAAGTGGTTTTAACGTGACGTGCAATCCAGATGAAAACCTCTTCATTTAACACCCTTATTGGCTAAGAGGAAACATGGCATGTCACGTTGTATACTCTATCCGACCCTAACCTGCTCGAAACGTAAAGCCTTCTATAGCAAGGTGCCTCTATAGAACGTATTTTTTAAAATTACCCAATCATTGCTTTCATTGCACGAGATTAGAATGCACGTGTTTTCGAATCTCGCGCCATGAAAGCACTAATTGGGTAATTTTAAAAAATACGTTCTATAGAGGGCTTTACGTTTCGAGCAGGTTAGGGTCGGATAGAGTATAGACGAAATATAGTTGCCAAAATTTAGGGAAATAAATTTTTTAGTGTCCTCTTTTAAATAAATGTAACTTTTGTTGAGGGTACCATTCACCTTTATTTTTTTTTAAATTTGCATTTAGCTGGAAGAAGGAGAAAGTTCAGGTTTGTAAATTAATACCTACATCTCACATAATCCTTCAATTCCATCACATGACAGCGCCCAGTTATACTCAACAGTGGATTTGTGTCTTCAATTGAACTCAGGAAAACCTCTTGTTTATGAAACAATCTAGTTGGTGGATGAGTAATTTCTTGTGGAGTCACAAACCACGGCCCATGAAAAAATGACCCAGTACTAAAAATCAACAGAAAAAGAATTGATGACAAATTCCCTGCATTGAAATTCAATCAAAAATTATTGATTTTACACCTCTTATCTTCCCACATTTTGTCGATACGGGCAATTAACTGACGACCGTTTTCAGAACGCACGTAAACGCAATCCCCTATAATAATTTTTTTAAAGGAAATAAAAACTAGTAAGCAACTTCAAAATTAAAAAAGCATACAGTATAATCAAATATCCTGAATTCAACACAGGAAAACTAGCTTGTTCTGAGATTGGAATATTAGATAAGAAGAAAAATGATTATATACCTAACTTATATCGTCCAGTAGGGATATTAAATTGCTCATAATACACCACATTTTCTTCTGTGGAAACCTCAGTTGCAAGTACATTCTAAATGACATTTGAAAATACTATAAAATGCTGGATATTTATAGTTAACAAATCGAATGCTATATTTTTTTTCAGATGTACAAAATATAAAGAAAAACTAATTTACAGGTTTATCCTTCTCTGTATGTTTGATAGTGAATTCCTCTACATCCATGCTGTCCTCTTTATGCTTGTCTGTTCTTTCTTTGAACACTGACGGCACTCTAGTTGGAATGAGCGGAACGTCTCTTGAAATGATGCGCGCATGATGATTGGCCGATGCAGTCCAAATCTTAATAATATAAAATTCACTCATTAATTATTATGGATTCAATATGAATTTTCATATATACTTTTTATTTGGTAACATACTTAAAAAAATACTCTAAAGTTACGTTTGAGAACAAAATTTAATAGGTTTTGCTAAATGGTGAGGAAAAAGCACTATTGCAGAAATACCTTAATTTTTTTGAAAGCCTTGGCTTTTGCTGAATACCGATTTTCACAGACATATACATCTTTATCTTGAAATCCCTATCAGATATAGCACATGAAAAACAATGCAATCAATGATACTACATAGCAGTTTTTCATGAGAAAAACGAAAAAAATGTACAGTTGTGCATCTAAATGATTCCCTTATCTTAGAAATGTTTCTTTAAAATATAAGAAATAAATTTTACACTTTAGGAAACTATGAAAAATATTAAACCAAGCATTTAAAAATTTTCTCAAACCTCTGGTATATTTTTGAAATAGTCCTTTACGAACATGACGTAGCACTTGCCCAAAACCTGGTTCATTGGGGCGCTGTTGTTATTATCACTTTTAAAAACTTCCTGAAATAACAAGATTTAAATGTTTATATAACAGTGAAAGCATTAATAGTGACCCTACAATATAAAATTCAAAGTGTAAATATGAAGCAAAATTAAAACAAGATACCTTTTCGAGAAACTTGCGAGTGGCAAGATGAAAAGTTTCATTGGGCCGATAGAACCAACAGCCATACAACCACTGTTCGCCTTGCTCGTCCTTCCACAGCTTGTCAATGTGAATTATGTGAGCATCAAGACCCTTTTCCCTGGAAATGATTTTAAAACGATATAAAATTATTTGCATGATCACAAAATAAAATGCTTGCGCAACATCAGTTATTATGTAAGTGCAGTGCCTTGGTTCGATATAAACAAAATCCCCAACATGGTATATCTGTTCACGGTAGTTTACACTATCAGAGTTGTTTTGGGAGCTTCGATGTTCCTGAAATTAAAAAAAATCATGATGTGATTTCGACATAAAAAAGTCCATTAGAGTATTTCAATCAATCATATTAAATAAACATTTAAAGTATATGTATTTTTTTCGTTTTGATCTGAGAAGTTAGTAAAATAATGGAAATAAAACTTAATTAAATGTCAAAAGCACCAGTATTATACGATGAACTTTTTGCCTGTCATAAAAGTTCATTGTATAATACTGGTGCTTTTAACATTTAATTGAGTTTTATTTGGATTATTTAAAATTAAACGCCTTATAAGTTACAAGTTGATCACTAATTTCAAATACATTTTGTTTTATTAGATGCATATCAAATACAACTTCAAATTTTTTATTATTTTACGCCTGAATTATGATATATAATTACTTTTAAAAGAATGATGGCAGGTTTTTTATCTTGGATTTATAATCACATTACTAACATTGTTCCCTAAGTAGTAGTAGTAGTATTTACATCAATATATATATATATGAATAAAAAATATTAATTACCTTTTCTGCTCTGTTATCTTGCTCCTTGTCCTTTTCATCATCACTTTTCTCTAGTGGTATTTTTTCAGCTTTTAAGTTCTCCACACCTGCTTGCATTTCACGTTCAGTGTATCTCAGAGCAGGTGATGATAAAACATCTCCATTTTTGCAAAGCTCATCCCTCATTTTCATAAAATATGATTGCAGTTCAATTGAATCTTCAAAAACCTAAAAGTAACATTAAGGAAATATAATGAAACTTTAAAATAAAGAGCTTTTAACTACCCCTCAATTTTATAAAATAAAATTTAAGTTCAACCAAATCTTTACAAAAAAAACTAAATGTAACATCAAGAACATAAAATGGGACTTTAAAATAAATATAGCATATAAGTGCAAGAAGAGAACCAAACAACCCACCTGAGAATCTGTTCGTGATATACGTCGCGCCGTTTCGAACACTTCAAACATATCGTCTTGAAAGGCATCCAGTCGTCGATAGCGACCCTTAAGTAAAACACCCAACAGTTAACTATATATTAATTGAGCAGGTCACTATTGAGAAATTGAATAATTTTAATACCTTGTCAAGGTTTCGCTTAATCATGTCAAGAGTGAGAAGCCTACAAAATTCAAGAGAATTCAGCAAACAGAACAAGACTTTGCAAAAAGAATTCAACAAGTTTTAAATAAAGTTCCTGTGTTTTTTGGCCTCAAGCAATGTAGTTATATTAAATTTTATAATAGATACAAGTCATGTGGTATCTGTTTTTAATTTGAATATCCTCAATTTCACATATTAATTGGGCATATCACAACGGTTTAATTGCATCCATTTAAATGTAAAAACAAGATCTACAATAGTATTTTAATAACAACAAACATGCTTTCAAATCCGTTGTTCACAACGTTTGGGCTCGCACATTGGGCAGACCTTTTAAAGCTTAGGCCGTTATTTGAAAAATCAAAAATTAATAGTGAAATCCTTACACAAAGTGTACTATTTTTATCATCCATTTCTTGAAAGTCGAACACTAAACAATTCTCACCCCGTGAATTTATAATGAAGCATTGGATATTCTTACAGTTTATAATGACTATATTATACCACCTGTGAGGACACCCAGTAACATGAATTGCCACAATAGTCAGTTTCCAAAATTTTTAGACCAACAATTCTAGCGGCCCTTTTTTATGATCGATTGCAGTTGTAGTTCACGTTAGCACAAAACAATAAATGGCAGCTTTCATCGAAGACAACTGCAAGCGATCATAAAAAATGGCCGCCAGAATGCACTCGCAAGCCTAAAAGTTTTTGGTACCGACTATTGGCAAAAATAAACAAAAAAATGGAAGCCAAGTTTGAAAACCATTTAGTTTACTGATTGTTCATAAAACATTTAAATAACTAGTACTGTTCAGTGTTGTCCTGAAGGTAACTGCAGCTGCATGTTGAAACGGTTTACCTAAGTTTTAATTCTAAGCAATTTACATTCTGCCACTGCCCAAATCAGATTTTAAACTGATTTTAGCCCAACAGAACTAAAATGTTCATATTAACCAGTATTCAGAGTTTAAATAATGGACGTGCTCTACCACATTGTTTTATATAAATAATGCAGAAATTGAATGAAATAAAATACAAAAATTAGACAAACGTTTACCTTGCTGCTTCTTGGTCCGCCGCTGCTCTAGCTTCAGATAATTCGGCAAGTGAGTCACTGTAACATCTACCTTCCTCGTCCTTAGGTAAAAAAAAAAAACAAAAAAACTAAGAGGTGTGCCAGATTAAACCATTATGCGGCTTTAGTCTTGGTATCAATATTGTACCTGATGATTGTAAACATAAGTGAAAAGTGATGTAAGCAACTCTTGAACTAATGGTTTGACATCCGGTATACTTCCATCATCGTCTTCACTCAATTCCATTTTGGACTGCAAGGCAACTCGCTGCAAAGTCAGGGCATCCTAAATTGCGAAACAAAAACCACTTGGATAAGCAACAAAAATATCTGTAACTGGCTTTTTTTCCTTAGGACTTGAAAAACGGCTTAGTGGTGGTGTTTAGTTAAAATTACTTTATATATCTGAGAATCTGGTTCATTGTATTTGCAGGCATTATCGAACATTTGGACGAAATCGGAAAGCATGTCTTCGAGATTCTCGTAATGCCCACTATTTAATCGTGACTGGATTTTCGTTAAATCAATTGGTTTTTTGATCACCTCATAATAATCGGGATACTCCTAAAACAAAGAAGATTATGAAAACAATTTAGTTTTGTATCTACAGAATGTAGCCTATATTCAGAAATACGCATTCATATGAAAATATGCATATGCAGCAGTGTTTAATTGTATATATATATTCTTACAGCTCTTGATGGTAACTTCTGAAATGTTGGCGACAATTTTCGACCCTTGTCATTATATTCTTTGATAGTGTCAAACAATGTGCGCAGGCGCTGAGTCATTTGTGGAGATGCTTTTACTTTTGATCTGGAATAGATAATAAATAAAATTTAAAAATTAATGACTAGCTAAAAAATGCAAAATTTGTTAAATGTAAAAATGTTAAAACACACACATACCCAACGTTTCAATTTAGAATAGCAACATGCAAAAAACTGCTATTCTAAATTTGAATGATCATAACAATTATTCTATAAACAATGCCAAGGAATTTGTGAGCTTACTTTCTGGCAATTATTTTCAATTTTGGAGAATCTGACGCAAGTTCTTGCACTTTCTCCATCAGTACTTTTTCTAATGTCACAGCATCATGGTAGATCTGTGAATTTTCTTCATTGTACTGGCGACAATTACGGAACATAAGATGAAAATCACTGATCAATGCCTCTTCACTTTCATACTATAGAAAAAATATAATTCAATATAAGAACCGTATCCAATTATATCAATTATACCGATTTAGCACATTATGTGCATACAGTACAGCCACGCTAATCTGAACCCCCAGTAATGTGAATCCCCTTGTAATCTGAACAACCATTTTTCTCTCAAAGTCCCAATGTCCGTAAAATGGACACTAAAATACTGTACACAGCATGTACTTGTTTGGTTCATGTGAACATTTTCACTATTTGTATTACTCATACTAGTAATAAAACTAGAAATTTTATTTTGCTGCTCCCTATATAGGCCTACTATATAATTTAACAGTACTGTTCTGCTGCAGTATGAGACTTTTAATGCAGGTAGTCGTTAATCGGAACCATTCGATAGTCTGAACAACCCTTGCATTATTTAGTTCAGATTAGTGCTACCCACTGTTTTTTAAATGGAAATAGCAGGCTTTTACTTCAACCAAATTAAATTATGAGATAAATGCATGCATGTCACATGTTCACTAGCTAGTATTCTGTTTCAGCTAACTATAGATAAATTAAAAAATCTCACTTCCTAAATCATCATAAATCGTTAACAAACATTTTGTATATTAAAGAGCAGTGTACCGTCAGAGAAAATTTCTTACAAACGATAGAGCTTATCAATGTTTTTTAATAAAAACATTCAGCTGATTAGACTAATGGAAACTGCAAATAAAAGCATCCTTGGTGTGTTCCTTTAGTCTAATCAGGCATTAGTAAATTTTCCAACAAAGAAGATAAGTGATACCTGAATGG
The DNA here is from genome assembly GCA_034695065.1 of Choneiulus palmatus. Classification (NCBI taxonomy): domain Eukaryota; kingdom Metazoa; phylum Arthropoda; class Diplopoda; order Julida; family Blaniulidae; genus Choneiulus; species Choneiulus palmatus. Next base: position 4,213 of record JAQFYV010000503.1, on the reverse strand, counting down.
AGTAAAGGAGCAAACACTGTCACAGATGCAACTGCCATATGCAAAGTGTTTCCTTCGTAGGCCTATGCTTTTAATTTATGTATTGTTTTGTAAACTTATGGTTACCAAAACTTGGTTTTGTATGTTTTTTGATACGCTCTTGCGTTTGCAAGAAACTTTATCTGAGGGTACCACGGCCCCTTTAAGAGCTCCCACCAGCTGTTTTTTTTTTCAAAATTAGAAACATGCTCAAAAACAAATTAAAAACTAATGAAGGAAATCAAGGAAACTACAACAATTAATATTTATTTCTTTGAGTACTTCACATATAAGAAAATTAAGTGCACAGAACATTTAAGATGGAATTATTGTTATTGAGATAACCCTTTCATAAATTATAAGTATTATTAAAACCCACAATTTTGAAATTGAATCTCAAGATTACGAGCGTATATTCAATTTAAAACTACTAACGCTATTTTTTTTGCAACTTACACTCAATAAAAAAGTGTTAAAGAAATTTTAATGCATTTCTACACATTTTAGTAGCAGTGGCATACTTTCAGAATCATAGTTTATTCTAAATTATGTTATTAATTTACTTCCACTTATAGGTCCAGTTTATCGTTGCATATTTTTTATTATATTATATTAATGCTTGGAAAACGATATCACGTACAACCATTTATTATATGAGCATCGTTTTAAAATAAGGAATGTGTTAACTCACCTTATCGTTGCGAATGTTTGATTGAATAGCTTTCATATCGATGGGCTCAGCAATGACCTGATAATAATCAGGGTAATTTTTCTTTGATGGCTTTTCCATAAAGAATGTTATAAGAGGTCTACCAGCATCGTCCTAACAAAAATAATTACAAAACAGCTTCAACTAACTTTAACGGCAAACAAACTAAAAAATAACTCAATATTTACACTATATTCAGTGAGACAGCGATATAGGGTTTTCATTCTTTTCTTCATAGCTACGTCAGCATCCCCAGTTCGGCGACTGGTTCCTTTCTTGCGCTCCTCAGTCCCTACTGATTTTCGTCCACGCCGTTTAAGCCTATCATTAGAATTTTCATCCTCTTCACTCTCATTTGCCTAAACACGAATAAATTACATGAACAATATTGAGATTTAGAAACGGCCGCACATAACTAAATACAAATAGCTCAATATTTAGAGCTCAAGTATTTTGGAAATTTTAAGAAGTAAAATGAAACCAGTATAATAATATGTGCTCCATTACTGTTCAAAAATGCTTTGACATGGCCAAGGTTGACACCATTTTAAATACTAGACCAATATACTATAGGCATGCAATTCAAAGAGAAGTAGGAATGCAAACTAAAGACCTCAAGTTGTTTTATGTAATATGTATTAAGTACATTTATGAGTTAGCAGATGCAAGCTTCGAACTATTGGTACCCAGTACATAAGTACAGTGTACAATATTTAAAAAGAATGACGTAAACAATAATTTTGAAAATAATTGTCTCGTTAAAGGGGAACTGCACACTCAGAAAATTTTTTTTCCGAACGATAGAGCATATCAAAAAAGTACAAAACCAAGTTTGACAGCAATATTTATTCTAGTTAAAAAAATGAATAATAATAATAATAATCATACAGTTGAATAAACTATTGATACACTCTGTAAAACACAAGTGTCCGTGACATGTGTCTTTACTCCAATTACGAATCAGTACGTTTTCCCGTGCAAAAAATTACTGATGCATGAATGGAAGAAAGGAGCAAATACGTCATGGATACATTGGCAGTATGTCCAAAATTTTCAGCCGTATGCCTATGCAAGTTTTTTTTTAAAATAGAGCAAACATATTTGTCAAAACTTGGTTTTGTACTATTTTTTTAACACCCTCTATCATTTGGTGGTGGTGGTGGTATTAATTTTAATTACCCAAAGCAATTTAGGCTATATAAGGCAGATACGTAGCCATTGACACTCAATGGCGTAGTCCGTATATGAAGGAGTACAGTGATGGCCAAGTTGTGAGGATTTGCTTGAAAACACTGCTGGAAAACCGTCAAAATCAACAGCAGGATAGCCAACCTGGGAATTGAACCCAGGTCTCCAGACTGCAAGGCGAGTGTGGCAACAATTGTGCAAATCTTGCTAGGTACTCTATCGTTTACAAAAAACATTTTCTGAGGGTGCGTTCCACTTTCTGTGATACTCCTTCACTATGAGCATATACTAATACTATAAAATGTATTTTATATCCAAATAGCCTACATATCCTGTTTAATTTGAAAATCCACACCATACAATATATAATCAGACTTACATCGAATGCCATGGTATGTCATAAATGTAATTTACGTTAAGGGTTACAAGGCTATACATTGTCTAAGTGTTGTACTTGAGGCTTTCACCCATATGCTACTAAAATGCAATAAAAGTAAAACAATGCAATTTTTAAAGGGAAATATGGAAAAACCAGAAGCTCTAACAGGTCACTGAACTAGCCAGCTATCTACATGCACATAAACACACATGCATAAGAATGCATGACAGTCAGGATTAATATTAAATTATACTGACTTCCAATACCCTGGCCACATATTCTTTGGGAGCTTCACAACTCTTCTAATGAGAAACAAGAGTATTAACGGCGTAAAAGTACAAAAGATATTGCATTTGACCAATGACTGTAATTCTACTTTTATATACAGTCAAACCTCATATATGGGCTAATCTTAATTTGTCTTCAATTAAAAAAAATGTTTTTATCCCTTGAAATTAAAACGCGTACCAAACAATTTTTTTCAACTCTAAAATTCTGCTGAGAATTAGTCAGGTTCAACTGCAATATCTAGCGTAAATAACATTAACTTGCTTTTGTTGAACTGTAAAATTACAAATTTTACTAGAAATAAATTTTTCTCAATGGATTTATTAAAAATTGGATACCCTGGAAACCAATAACACCTCCTAGCTATGTGGTCTACTACTATATTCAGAGAATGAAAATGGTGAAGCAAAAAAAACAAGGTATAATACAATTAACTAAAAACATATGGTGACAGTACTCAAGGTTAAAACTAGAAGTAATATAAACTCAATGACCACTAACACTATGCATTTTCAAATACTATTCAAAAGATTTGCGTTTATAACCACTGGTAAAGAACCTGGCAGCTACAGTTAATCACTGTTCAAACTGGGAACCTAGAGTGTTGAACAGGACTGCTTATACATGTAGTACTACACAAAATTCCATTGCATCAGTTATCTCTCATCATTACACACACAAGAACGTTTTTTTACTACTATATGTATGCAAATAATCTTTTCAAACTTTGTGTTATCTTTATTTTACTAATAAAGGTTATAGTTTAACAAAAATGCAAAAAAAAAATTAAATACCAAAAATAATTGATTTTTATGCCACCTTGATTCAAAGTCATGGGAGCAGCTGTACCCACTGCACCCTGTCATTGCTTATAGCATAATCAAATATTGAATTGCATTGATACCATTTTAGAACCAAAATGTTGTCAGGACAATGCATCTTTAAATGTAGTACACTAACAAAACTTTGATGGTACTGGTAATTAATCATTGGGATCAACTCTGAGCACAATAAAATAATAAGAAGATAACAAGTAATACATGACTAAATCTGTCATAATGCTATATAAATTATGTTATGTAGTTCCATACTATGGCAAAATGAAGAAAATAAAGAAGAGTAATAGGGCCTACCTTTTCTAAGTTAATCAACTCTGTTGCTGTTCCCTGCATAATTTTTTGCAGTTTCACTGCATCCTGAAAAATCCAGGGAAAAACATGAATTAGCTTATGTAAACAATGACATTCAACAAAAAGGATAAAATTTAAAATCAAGATTGCTTCACTGGAAATACACTGTACAATTTCAAGTTAAAAGTTAACTAAGGTCAGCGAATATGAGTAAATAACATTGTTTTATAATTAAATATGATATTCGGTCTACTGTAACACAAACCTTAATACTTTGTAAAAACTTTTAAGTGGGGGTTTAGGTAATGTTAACTGCACAAAGATATATAAATACATTTGCCATATTTTAACCAAAATACATTAATATCCTGTAAAAATACCAAAAGTTCTAGAATTTTAATAGTGAATTGTTTGATCCTGATTTAAAAATAATCACATTTAATAAAATAAAAGATAAAAAACGTGCAAATATGAAATATATCCTTTTTTCAACACATTTAT
>JAQFYV010000502.1:0-11111 GCA_034695065.1 Choneiulus palmatus | reverse complement strand
GTCTAGTACTGAAGTTTTTGTTTAAGTTGCATATTTTTTTAGGCCTGTGCTTTGAATTGTGCATTTTGACGAGTATGGGTGTTGTTGGAAATATGCAAATAGTTCAAAAAAGTATAGCATTTTGATTTTTTGAGTGGCAACCCTGAAATAGTATTTGACTTTTCGCTTAATTAAATTTCAAGTTATTACACTGGAAAAACTGGCAAAACTGGAGTTTTGCTTGAACATTTGTTGCTCTTATTTTTGATGTACACATGTATGCATTAACTGTCATTTTGATTACAAATGTGTTCATATGATGACATCACTGATTCACATCTGGTGAGTTTAAACTGGGTATAGCATGGGAGTGGGAGCTCTGACGACTCCAGAGGGGTTCGATTGTATTACCGTACCCCCTATTTTGTGCATACAGGGTGCAAACCTCAACTTAAAGATGGCATACCCCTGATCTAAAATCCTGGAATCGCCATTGAGTGGGAGCATTCATTTGTTGTATCAAAAGTAATTTGAAAATTCTTTCCATGGGCAGATTGTCGTATGCTTTTACTATTTGATTTTTAATGAAATTCTTATTTAGAAGTACATTTCTTGCCAATAGAGGGCGAGTAACAGTAAGGAAAGCAAAGGAAGTCTGTACTGGGGTTCTTTTTAATTATAATTCATTTGAAATCGGCTTGCAATCAATATCTCGGCTAATGTTTAACCATTTTCTAGGCTTACCCAACAAAAGCACCAACAAATCCATCCAATGAAGATTTTGTTCCAATCGGGGAGCCAATGCCTGCGTTATCGCCTGCTCCATTATCCCTCCTTCAGAAGCTCAAGAGTCCTGGACCATCCACCTCAGGAGGGGGATCCATTCAAGGTAGGACCACTTTTCTGTCATTTACTGCTTATTTTTTTGCTTTTTTTTTTCGAAACTACTCAAATCTGAAGTGAACTGGTAGTGGCCCAGTGTTTCTACAATTTTCAAATTCTTGATGTACCGTCAGGGTACTTTTTACTCTTTTAAGTGGTGTTTCTCTCTGGAGTCTTGAGTTAACTATAGTTGCCGATTGCGCGTATGGTTTTAAACGTAAGTTAAAGAGAAAGTCGGTATGCCTGTCTTGTACATTATCTCTATACCTAGATCTATCTTGTTATTAAAACTAAGCTTAATAATATTACTTGTTAATCTTGCTGGACATTGGTACGTTAATAAAGCATCAGCCTTGCATTTTTCATCGAGGTATAAGCAGAAACTGTGCTCTTGGCAATTTGCACACATGTCATGCAACACCAGAGGTAGACGGTAGCATTCCCAGGAAAGGATTTATGTTTGATTTTCTATTATTTTTGTATACAGTTAGCTGGGTATTTTATTTACAATGTCTGCATTATAGTGGAGACCTGCTAAAATGAATTGTGTAATGTTAGGGTAGTTTTGGATAAGTTTTCATAAGGTATGGTGCATGTATATGTATGTAATAAGTAAATACATATACAGTATATGTAGGCGTATATGTATATATACTATATGTACATGTACTGAGATTGTTATGGCATAATTCTAGGAAGGATATAGATAAGATTTACTGTAAAGTCAGTTCAACAATTACCCCTACAACGACGTAAAGCCCTCTGGTGAAGGAATTTTCAAAATTGACCTATGGAATCTGCCGAATCTCCAGCCTAAAACCGCATTACAATGATGCTTGCTTGCGTGAAGAAAAATAGATTGGTTTCATTTGGTACGTGCCACAGAGATCAAGGTTCTGGAAAATATGCACGTGCAAACGTGACGTATTTCAAAATTTCGAAGTCTCCATCTTGCAAAGAACATCATGGGCGGATTGATATGAGGCTACTGTTATGAATAATAGACACACCAAAGGGCTTTAGGTTTTTACAAGGGTAAGTATGGAACAGATTATACTTTAGTTATGAATTGACAATTACAGTTATTACTGTATTTTCCAAGCAAAAACCAAGAGGTTTTGTACAAAGAGGAATGAGTTTTAGACTTCATGTCAAGTGATACTGTGTCGTTTTTTCTCCTTCAATGAGTCAGTTCGGAGTACAAGGTGCTTCAAATTAGTGGGGGTCTCTACTACATTTACTAACTAGATTTTTGTACTTATTTTAATAACGAAGTAATTCACTGCAATATGGTTTCGGTAAGTATATCTCAGGAAAAACAGAGACAAAAACTAGTCTTTGTGTTTTCTGAGGAATCGTTGGAGAAATAAAATATTAAATGTCAATGGTCAAAATTTTTATGGATAACAATTAATTTATTAAAAAGTTATTAAATGAGAATGCAAGTAGTAGGGATAGGGTATGTGTATACGGGAAATATTAAGCAGGAAAAGTAAATAATGGAAATATGTAGAACATAAGCTTGCTTTCCTTCAAGTTAGGCCTACTTTAAATGAAGCAAATCATTAACTGTTAAGAATTTAGTATAAAGGGCGGAGAAATAGAAATATGCATTGAAATTTGTCAATAAAAATGATGAATAGGCTCTATGCTAGTAGTTACCAGAAAACAGGTTAATGGAAGTGCTGTGCAACTTAATTAAGGGAAATATGAACAAAGCACCAGCTCGTTTGCTGACTGGCATTAGCAATATGACTATCAAATTTGACAAATGGCTGAAATTTAGTGTTTAACTTCATAAATGGCTTTGGTCTGGTCTACTAAGGAGCTTTATTAATTTTTTGTTTGTAATTACCCATCTTCTTGTTGCTATTTTAGTCCAATGACATTCGCCAACCTGATTTTACCATAGAAACGTTCTATAGGCCAAAGTTGTGCATAAAACTCTGGTTGGTGAATTAGTGTGACTTTTAGTTGCTGATGTGCATTACAAGTTTCTTTTGAGAAACCATTTTTTGCCGATGTAGGCCTGCCGCTTGAATTTAATGTGGACCAAGCTGTGGAATGTGACTACCAGTTCACTTCAGCCATAGAAAATAGTCACGTAGCTCATCTGTAGAACTCTCGCTGTTAGTTTTCGGTAATAATACCAATGTGTTGATGTTGACATGTAATTGCATGGATTCAGTTCATGCTTTAATATTTTTGTTTTCTTTTGTTATTGTTGTGCTGATAAGATGTGCCTCAATGTAAGGCTGATGCTTAACTTTTGTCTATGATTGGTTTATAGTATTAGTCAGTTGAGCATGTTGAGTTTAATGGATCTCCACTGGTTTGGTTTTCTTTTTCGGTATATAGAACGGTGGATAATATTTTACAAACCTACTTAAAGTTTAGCAGTTCTTTACTTTTTTACATACTTTGTCATTCTTTTCTTTTTTTTTTTTTTTGCATCCAAAATACTGAAGTGGATAAAGAGAATGTCATAGGTGGTGCTGTAATTGGTGTAGGCTAAACAAGTACATCTATGCCCAATTAAAACTATAATCAGGTGAAATTGTAGGTATTTTTTTCCTACCTGTACCTGCCACGAGTGATGTCATTCCTATGAGCTATTTAATATGGCTTTGCTTCAATAGAATTGACATCAATCATGTTACACGTACAGATGCAGGTATCGCAAAAATACCTATAATTTACCCTTTCTGTTGATGGCTGTTTTCCTTTTCACTAAACCTGTAAGCCTACAAGAACTATTTTTTCCGAAATATTTATTTGGTTTGACTTGATTCTTGAATCCTCTACCCCCTTCAATTTAACTGGTTTACCATACGTGGAGAAATGTAATTGTAGATACTACAAAAACTCAAATGTCAAGTTTGCGTTCATTGCTAATTATTTTCCAACTTGACTTTTGAAAATTCCATTGCAAAGTTTCTGCCAACTCAGTACTTGAATGTACTCCTGATTGATAAAGTTGAGTATGAAGGCAATTGAGGCATTTCTTTTATTTATTTATTTTAACTAATTATTTATTTTTTTAATGTATTGTAATTTGCACTGATCAGCATAGTGCATACCTTCAAAAAAACCTCGTCAAATTTGAAAAGAAAATTTTTCAGCTAAACTCTATTGCAGAATAACTAGGGCCGAGGAAGCGCCCTCTAGTCATCCATCGAAAAGGCGTTTCACACATTGTTGTGCGAACACCCATGAAAAAAAATAATCTCTTTGAAAACATACCGGCATGTGCTTTTGCAACTGTCCATAGCTGATGGGCAAGTATGATATCGAATATAAACTTGGGTTTAGCGTTGCAAAAATTGCATAGTTATAACGCAAATTTGTGTGCATTTCATATCTAAAGATCGGGAGATGGAGTGTGTCCTTACAATCGACCCAAGTTCTGCTTGTTATTCCGTAGCCGCCATTTGTCAAGCGGATTAATTTCGAGTGTTAGGGCCGATAAAGCGCCCTCTGGTTTATAGTGCGCTTTATCGGCTTTAGTTGTTCTGCAATAGAGTACAGATAGACGAGAAGTTTATTATCTACTTCCTAAGACATAAGGAGTTCAGACATTTAATGAAACTCAAAAAGCAATTTTAATGTTAATAGGCGAGTCGTTAATTTTTCTTATTTAATTAATATGGGCCTATGGAGTTGATACGTTTTGAGCGTTGATTTTACTAAATAGGCAAAACAGTCTTGTATCTAATTAAGCAAGGAGTATATTTGCCTAATATCTAAAACAAGGAGGTTATATCTATTGTGAGGCTCAAATAAAAATGTTTTTGTTAAATGGACTATAGTTTTACTTTTGTTCAGTAGATAAATGCTAATGTATAGTGGGGGAATTCAATTTCAGATGAAAATCAGTAAGTTCAGTTAAATGGGTTTTATTTTATTTATTTTTTTCAATGTAAAGTAACGTGTTCATTTTCGATTACACTGTATGGAAAAGCCTCGGACCTTGAATCGTGGGAATATATACACCAGTCTAATCTGTAAATGCTACTCTGTTGTTTGCTTGCAGTAGGCGTATTTGCATACCCTGATCTTAGATAAACCTGGAAGTCTGTGTGTAGGCCTACTGAATTTCCTTCTTGTTTAAAGTCGAATCTGTATCATCATAGGACTATTTGTATCTAGAATATTGTGCTCTCAAGTGTGTAGGCTTGACATTAATATGTGCAGATTATGTTTGTCATAACCTTGAAAATCCCATAAACAATAAATATTTGCCAGAATTGAGTATGGCAGGGCATGCATTTTGAACATGAGAAATGAACATTTTATACATGGGAAATGAACATGAAATAAACCTTTTTTATAAGCAATGATTATTGAAAACATGAAATTGTACTTTCTCATTTGACGGAAGAGCTCATGACTATGCTCATAATCAAGTGTAGACTGAGTATACAGGCTAGTTTCATTCTTTTCTGACCAGGAATAAGGTTATGGAAAAATTGTATACACCCATAGTTCTGTTTCTACTTTCTATTGCTTTCATTCGGCATACTGCGCGTGTTGGTATGCATGTCATGTTGGCATACCCATCTTGAGCAATTTAGGAGAAAATCCAATTCATATGTAGGCCTACTCCATTGCTGTAGTACAACCTTGCTTGCATTTCTGGTAATTCCAACCAAATGAATTTCCTTGTTTGTTCAATGGTAATAGGCCTACATTTTATTTAAGTTTTTTAAGTGTCATGTCTACTGGTTTAAGGATGCTTTTTCCAAAAGTCTTAAGATCAAAGTTAGGTTCTGGATCAGATTACATTTAGCTATAACATGATTTAAAGCAGCTTGAGGTGTGCAAAGTTGAAGAATCTGGTGAAATTAAATTTTCGTTACAAAATGAATGTGCCAATTTCAATGAGTTTGCTTAAATTTGTATGTGCACTGTCTTTCATTTTGGGAAAAAAAAAACACCTACTGATGTGTAATTGTAGTAGGGGGAGGTACCGGGCTATGACGAGTTCACCGAGTTGTTCGAAAATGTAGAGGGTGCATGGCTCATCATTTTAGATGAACACTGTATTTTTTTAATATATCGGCTTTATAAACTATAGTTAGCATAATTTTAATTGTTATTGTAAGTACTTTTTATAATATGTCTTATGGCCAATAAGACAACTCCGATATAAAGTACAAGCTTTACGACGGGAAGAGCTTTTTCATGGCTAATGTGAAACATTTAATTTCACTTCAGTGATTTTAAAGTTTCTACTATAGTGGGACTCGTGCCGATTTTTATGGGTCAATTAAAAATATGGGATCTGTCTTTTGTAGATATAAACAAAATCATACGAAATTGCAAAAGTGGAACAGAATGATAGAGCAGGGTAACAAAACAGTGGAGTAGCACCGTGCTTCTATATGTTTTATGTGATGGGAATAGATTGTTATTCTAAACTGTCGAGGTTGCATCATCTAACTTGTACTGATATGTGCTTTGATCATTATCCTCTTAATTTTTCTATTGCAGTCGTAATACAGTATTACTGTCGTATCACTGCTGTTTATTAGTAAGTACACTATACTGTAGAGATACTGTTGTAAATTCTGCAGTAATATCAGTATACACTGCAGTAATAATAATTAACACTGCAGAAAATGCTACAGTAACCACCTTTATCAATACTGAAGTAAACACATAAATGAGTGCTGCAGTAATGCTGAAGTAAACACAGAAATCAGTGCTGCAGTACTACTACAAATTTATTGCAATGAAGACTGGAAAAATACTATATTGTAGTCAATAGTGCAGTGCTACTGCAAAAGCCATTGTAGTAAACACTGCAGTACGCTACAACTAGCAGTAGGCTATTTCTGCAGTATTGACAATGAGTACTAGTGTTACTACAGTGTTTATTAATATTAAGCAGTATTTCAGCAATATTGCTAATAAAAGCAGCTGTAATTGTACCGTTTCTTCCAGAAATACTGCAGTAATACTTATACGATAGTAGAAACTGCAGTATTGAAAAACTACTGAAATGGGTGGTTCATTGTTAGGGAAACTATGACTACATGCAGTCAATATGTTGAACCTCAAAATTACAAATTATGTTATGCATTGACTTGTTGAATATAGTTGCATTTCCACTTGATGCACCAAATGCTAGACTTTGCATTCGTTTTTCAATTTAAATTTTTTGAGATTTAAAAAAAATCAAAAGGGAGAGGGGGAACCCTTTAATTGGAATCAAAACCCCATGTTATTTCCCAGTAGCAAATTTCTGAACTAAAAACTCGAAAAAAGTTTTTATTTTATTAATTTGAGTTGACTGCGTAGTGAGTCAAATCCAGCCAATCGTACAAGCTGGGTAGTTCCCTTGTAAGGTTAAGCGTGAAAATGCCAAAGCATACTTTATAAAAAGTAAAATTTACCCTTTTTGTTATGACTGTGCAATGTACCATACCACAGACACATCTTGAAAATGCTTGGGTGGTACCCACCACAGTTGGCCAGGACTGCCATCCCAAAAATGAGCATTAAGAACCAAAAGCAAGTAGCCCAACATGGCAGTAGTGATAAAAAATGGGTTGCTTTCCCATTGAGATTTTCCATTGAATGAGTGTGTATAATGGGCAAATTTTAATCATCTCTTACAAATTTTGATTAAAGGGGAAGACCACCTTATAAAAAGTATTTTCTATTAAAAGTATTCAATAAGTAAAATACTATTCCTGAAATTTCCCAACTACATTATGTGTATTTTTTTTAATAAAAAATTAAAATAAGTTTAAAATCAGATTGCAAGATGTGGTGCATTGACAAATGTGGGTCGGTGACGTCATTTACATGTCAGTGGTATTTCGACCATTACTTATTTTTTTTCTTTAATTTATTATTAAATAACTAAGCATAATATAGTTGTGAAATTTCAGGAATATAGTATTTCTTAAGGTATACATACTCAGGCGAAAAAGGAATCTGCTACTACTTACATACCCGATATTGTTTTCCTATTCAATTCGGTATTTCTTTGAAGTAAATACTTGCTGAAATAATCGGCAAAATCTATAATGTTACTATTTTTGAATCTCACACATTTTTGTGCAAATGCACCTGCTTTCCATAATATTTTTTACATCATTGGTGTGCTGCTATCAAACGTTTGAGAATCCAAGATGTCAAGTACCATCATGTTCCCTTGATATTACGTGTACATGCATGGTGAGTTTATACACATTGTTGAACTGGATACGGGACTTACACGCATTATCTTGCACCATAACTTAATGGGGAAGATTTGATTTTAAATTTGGGTAGAATTCAAATAAGTGTAAGGATTGTATTCGGTACATAAGTGCATGTGATGTTGTACTATAACTTGAAGCACTTAATCAGTATTGTAAATTAATTTGAATGTAGGAGACAGGCATACATGATTTTGTGCTATTTTGAACTTGCATCATTTCCTATTCTAATGTAGATTTGTGTTATATTTTTATTCAATAAAATTATTGTTTTTTGTAGTGAATTTATAATCGAACTGGTTTCACTTCAGATTTCATTTTCCTTTTTCATACTTAACTAACCTACATGTATGCTTGCATATCAAGTATTTGAATGTTGCTCGATTGCCATTGACTTTGATTACTTTTGCATTAAAGGCATACGACACCCTAGAAAAAAGTAGTTTCTTTGTGATTATGCATTAAGAAAATACTATTCCCAAAATTGTGCTACTATGTAATGCTAACTTATTTAATAATAAAATAAAGAAAAAATAATAGTTGAAATGCCATTGACATGCCGATGACGTTGTTTGTCCTCATATTGCAATGTGCTTACAAATACAGGGCATCGTATGCAATTTGCACGTGCAATATACCACATGTTGGAACAAAATCACTTGTGTAGAAACATCTTTGCTTGGATGAAATGGCATTTGTCATCAGCAATGACTTTCGTTTCGCACTTCTATTAGGTTTTTTTTAAATAAGTAGGCCTACGTATTACATAGTTGTGATATTTTAATAATAGGTATTTTTCTTTTTTTAAAAAAAAAATGTATACACTTGAATGGAAAATACCTTTTCAAGGATGTAATATGCCTTTAAATGTTTTAGAACCTATAGACCGATATATACAGGACTTGCCCCATACCCTGCAGTCAAAGTTAGTTATGAACAATTTTTTTTTAATCTGGGAATTTGAGCAAATGTATCGAATTATGTTCACTTCAAAAGCGACATAACAGTTGTAAAGTATGCTAGCTTGTAAAATGAACCATTAGTAAAGTTATGAAGTAGCAAACTTTCAGAAAATTGTCGAATTTCTGATTATTTCAAGAGCACTAGACTTCTCTTGAAAAGTGCAAACAAAAGTTGTATTCTGTACTTTTTGTTAGGTGAAGGGTGCCCTGTTACAAGTATATTATAGGTAGTGCCTCCAGGTTGATAAATTTTGTCGTGGCACCATAATCAGATAATATGAATATTAGCATGGTGTTAAGCTTGATTCTTCCGGAAGTTAGGATAATAAAGTAAAAAAAAAATATTGGCTGTCAGCCCAACTTGAATTAATAGATTTACCACAATTGATTTTTTACTGGGGATTACCTCCCTGGAATTAGAATGCAGATTAATCGAAAAAATACACGCTCAGAAATTTTAAAAACTTTGTTCCAAGTATTTATTTTATAAAAAATAAAATAAATTTTTATTTCAATACAATTTTTGAAGAACAAACATGAAGTCTCGTTTTTTGAGTGAGATTGTTGCTGGCATCATCCAGCTTTATCCAAGTCAATTTATCCAACTGTTGAACACGTACAAATTGTGCAAGCTAAATGAGGAAGCAGACGAACGATGTCATTAACAGGTCATTGGTGTTACCATTTGGCCTTACTTTTCCTTCATTTGTAAGCATGTCATAGTGGTGGAATTTTATGAATGGTATTTTTTTATTTATTGATTTAAAAGTAATAAGTATTTCATTGGGTGATCTTCCCCTTTAGTGATACCAAAAAACTGCATTTCATTCTATTAACTTTTAGTATTAGCTTTAAATTTACACAGTGTCCTAAGTGGTGTTCCATGGATTACACAGGGTGTCCTAAGTCTTGTTCTGTGGAAACAGTAATAAGTATTTCATAGGGTAATCTTCCCCTTTAACGATACCAAAAAACTGCATTTCATTCTATTAACTTTTAGTATTAGCTTTAAATTTACACAGAGTGTCCTAAGTGGTGTTCCATGGATTACACAGGGTGTCCTATGTCTTGTTCCGTGGAAACAGTTTCCAAACTAATATTTCAGTATAGTGTCATGGTTAGTGTGTGCTTTCCTTAAATACAATCGAGCTATAGAGCAAACCCATGCAGCACACACTTTTTCTTCAACGTCTTTTTGTCCGCCGTTTTCTCGTACTGAAAAGATGCATTTAAAGACGTTTCAAATACATGTTTGTGGAATATGTAATTGAAAGATATGTATAATGAGATCAATAAAATGCGTCTTTTGATTATATTAATATAACTATTTTAAAATGTTATATAAATACATTATAAAAATTAAGTCTTTAATGCCTTACTTTCAAACAATAAACGTTTTTTGAAAGTATGTGTGTTGCATATAAAGTTTTCAATTAGCTTACAAAGTTGTTAAGCACGATCTAATTAGTCGAAAATAGTCGTCACCTTAGAAATTTGAAATTTAGACTAAATTCAATGCTTTATATTACCAAGCATAGCAATGAAATATTGACTTCATTAAGTAGTTATAAAATATAAAAAAATTCATTGTCATTATTTCAAAATTTTTAAAAAATGCAAGTTAGTGCTTTTCTTAATCCTAGGTAAAGATTTGAATCCATACAATTGATTCTTGATCATCCTGAGGTGGGGTCTATGCATAATTTATTCACAAACTTATCAAATTCTTTCAAAATTATCTAGGGTTGTTACTGGTTTTTCGTACACTTTGAGTTTTGATGTAATCCCACAAATTAGTCCACAAGTTAACATCGTGGTCACTGAACTGATCCACATCTCTCTGTCTGCTAATTAGGAAACATTTCATCCAGTTGTTGATTGTGGATTTTCAATACTTCGTTAGGCTTGAAGCTTCACTGCTGTTAATCAGTTGTTTGTCATTGCATTGCATTTAGTCAAATGAATTCTAAATTACTGAAGTGATAACTATTTTGGACTGATTGAACTCACCGTAGGCCTACACTATACAACTTTAAATATGAAGTTTTTCTTTTCTTTTTTGGTTCCTTTCATCTTA
>JAQFYV010000501.1:0-11112 GCA_034695065.1 Choneiulus palmatus | reverse complement strand
GATAGAACACTCTTTCCCTACACGACGCTCTTCCGATCTAAATTAATCCTTTTTTAATTTCTCAATGGACCATTAACATTGCTCCAACCCACCCTTAATGAGACTCGTTCACAATAGGGATACTTTGTGTTTATTCAGAAAATAGTAAGCTATACCATGTCGTTTTATTCTGCGTGCAAGACCTAAAATGGTCGCTTTGGAATTGTGTTTATTGTCTGTTGAACATTGTGTGTGGTGACATCTCTATATGTTCTTTCTTATCGCACCTTACCGGCAGTATAAGGAACATCTTATTCGTCATCTTATGCCACATGCTCGTATGCACATTTTATGGATGTGAAGAAGATTATCGTTTCTTAACATGTGCGTGAATTCTAACTGATAAGAAAGAGAATCCATCTCTAGTCTGCCTTTGCAAAATTTGCTTGTAATAAAATACTAGGAAGCACTCACGCAGGCTTAATTATATACATGAGTTTTCATTTGAGCCTAGAAATATGTACGCTCGTATACAGCCCTGAGCTACTTGGACTAAGACAGCTTTGCTGGGTATCTCAAGTCGCTGCATTGAGCTGTTTCGACTTAAGCATATAATGTGCACTGGGATTCATATGTTCAAAAACTCTTGTATATGTCCATGTAGAATGAGCACTCAGTGGCTACAGTACTTCGTGAACTTACTAATGTATAATGTATAATAAATAGTCTATTCTTATATAGAGTGAGGAAGACAATGCATTTCTCGATTAATGGCAATATGAAAATGAAAGGACATTGCAAAGGCAGATCACGTTTTCTACATGTATTAGAAACTTTTAAAGCAGCGTGGATTTCTAACCTAATAAAATAAATTTCTTTAAAATTTTGCAGATAAAAATCATGCAAATAATTCTTTATAACTTATTTTTGCATCAACATTTGCAGATAAAAATCATGCAAATGATTCTTTATAACTTATTTTTGCATCAACATTTGCAGAGAATTTTTTCTGAAGAAATTTAAGTTTTTTCTACTTAAATTTGATGCAGAAAATATTATTCAAAAATGTTTCTACAGTGAAATTTGCGCAGACATTTTTTGCACAATTTTCTGCACATCTTTTGCATAAAATTTTGTCCTGTAAAATGTTGCACAAAAACATGTTTTAGAATTATGACAATTGTGTATAAATATACTGCAGAACAGTGGCCAGTTTTGTGCAGTATCCTGCTGAATTGAGATATATGCAGTGCTACAGATTTTTCTCCAAAAATCGAATTCAGCACAAACTCTGTTTTCGTGTAATTTAGTGCAAATAATGAAATGTTTATACCAGCATCCTGTGTGTTAAAAATTTAAAAATGTTTTCTAATAATAATTGCACTTCCTTTTTACTTTCGAAGCATATATACTTTCTGTGTAATATTTTCTGAGATATGTTGATTCTTTTATTTCAATAAGACTATATAGAGCCGAATAATCTGATTGAGACTGACGTTATAAGATAGACGAATTATATTGGCAATCCACATTTGAAGCCACATGATAACAGTTAGGCCTTTTGATGACAGCTTATAGAATTGATGTGTTTGCGACTAAAATAAAACATGTGTTTGAAAATCGAATCAAGTCTGGTTCTATATCCAGATCTGAATTGTCAAATCCAAGATGGCTGACAATTTATGAGACCTATAACACGTGGGCATGACAATGTTTTTTTAGTGGGATTATGCATATGTAATATATGAATCCATGCATTACTATTGCGAAATAGCATCTGTTGTTCGAGATAGTGGCATCTACATATGTATGAAATTTATATCGCATTTTATTGGCTATTTTCCAAAGCACAAAGTAAGGTTTTTCCAAAAGTACTTTCCATATTTTGCCTGGTCTCTTTTATTATTAAAATTGTAATATTATTAGAGAAAGTATAGAACTGTTTTTCCTGGAACTTTCAATGACGTCGTGTTTTACATGACGTCACCATAGGGCAATGAAAGCTACAGCATTTGTCTTATGACCCCCTTTTCCCAAGGATTTGATGGATTTTTCATGGATTTGTTAATCAATTAGTGAGACCCCTTATGCTAGGCAAACACTGCAAACATTATTTACTCCCAAACACATGGCAATTTTCTTGATGCAAATTTTAGGGTTCTGAGTTATATTGAATTTTGCTGTAAGCTCTTCAATTCCTCTATTTCCAATATGTCTTCCTGGGAAAATGTCTACGCCCTCTGGTGAGCCTTTTAAACGAATGTAGTTTGGCATTTTCGTTTTAAATGAGCCGTTCATAGATGAGTAATAGTATGCATAATGGTGTGGTGTTACCGTAAACCCTCCAATTGTAGGGCATCTCCAAAAAACAGGTCAGTCTCCAATTAGCGAGCAGTCTACATACCTTTTCTTTGAAATTGGCGGCATCTCCAATAGGCGGGCACCCAAATTTCTGAAATTTTGCAGTAGACGGAAACGTCTTAACTTACATGTTCCAAATAATGAAAACTACTATGTATGCCCTTACTTTCAGGTCCTGTAAAAACGTGTTTTTAGACTGAAAGCCAATGTCAAACAAAAAAAATTAAGGCATACAGACTAAATTTTAAACTGTAGAAATGGACAATGCTGGGTTTTAATGGATTAAGAAGATATTCCTGACATTGATGACTAGGAAATAGTCAAAATTTTGTATTTTTTTTAAAATAAAACTACACTGGTAAGGTATTGAATTAATTAAGTTTGCTCATGGTTTTGTAAACGACGCCCTTTAATTAGAGGGTTTACGGTACTCAAAATCAAACCTTTTCCAACATTGCTCGTATCCTTGGAATTGGGATTTCTGAGATCGTTGGAGTTAGCAAAATCTCATCAACTTCCAGAATTGCCTTGGCCGTTGTTGGTGAAAGGAGTTGAATACTTGGTCTGCCGTGAAAAAGTGATAGTGCTGTAACAATTCCGGCAAAGTATTACTCTTGATTCTGTAGCTTCGTTGCGCTGGTCTCAAAGATGTAATTCATTTCTTCCACTCTGAATAATCCCGCATAATCCCTTCATAAAAATTCTCTTTTTGGGCCAGCTGCATCCACAGCTTCTTCACCAAATGAAGTGAATGTTAAGTGGCAGGGTATAGTTGAAAGTTATTTGGAAATTGCTCTTAACGTGTCATTCCAAATATGTTTCCTTCAAATTCGAATCACTTCCTCTGCATCTCTACTATTATCAATAGCTTTGGTTTGCCAGTCAGTAATGATGTCATTCATTTGCAAGCCTTTGAGTTAAAAAAGGAATTTATATTTGTGCATTAGTTGCATTTATAAGAAATGGTGGCTTGCAAAAATCATGTCAAATACAAATAATATTCTGCAGGTCTGTAAGCAATTACAGGTACTATATAGGTATTTGAGTGATATGCAAGCCGGATGATCCATTTTATCATTTATTTATTCAAATGCAAGACAATGTTTCGGCCCACTATGTGCAGGCCATTTTCAAGTAAATACGTCGCCAGCAATTTGCCAGAAAAATGTTTTCTGGTAAATTACTGGCGGTTTTTTTTGACAAATTACTGGCGTTTTTTCTGGCAAGTTAGTCGCCAGCAATTTGCCAAAAAAAAACTCGTTTTTCTGACAAATTACCGGCGATGTATTTACTTGAAAATGGCCTGTGAGTAGTGGGCCGAATTGTTTTACATTTGAATAAATAAATGATAAAATGGATCATCTAGCCTGATGATTACTCATTCCATAATGTGATCCACCAAACCTTATCATATAAATATTTGTAACTACCTATCCTTCTCAGATGATGCATCAAAGATTTCCAGTATTGCTTTTTGCATTATAATATCTTCACTTTCTTCATCATCGTCTAGTAAGTTGCAGTACTGACTGTATGAAGTTGTACACTGTACATCAGTATTTTGGCCCGGATTCTGAAAAAATGAATTGGAATTATAAATGTTTTAAATCCAATTATGAAGGATTACATACTTCATTCTCTATGCTGCATTACAGCATGCAAAGTAAAATGGAAATTATAGTCGACTCCAATAATTTTGAGACTTGGGCGTGCCTATTTTTAATGATCGCTTGTAGTTGCCTTCCACGTAAGCTTGTGCAGGCTTTGGGCTCATCTTGTCTGCTAAAATGACGTGCGACTGCAAGCAATCATAAAAATTGGCTGCTAAAATGCATTCACAAGTCTCAAAAATGTTGAAACCGACTATAGGAATACATGTTAGCATTATTTGATATAGATTATATTTATTACCATTCTCACAGTTTATTTCTGAAAATCCTGCAATAAATTAAAATATAATAATGTTTCTATAATTTATAATGGATTGACAGTATTATAAACTTCTAAAAGGCCTAAATAAATAATTTTTCTTCAACAACACTAACTTCTGCCTGTTGGATAGCTTGACTATTATCTTTTTCTTCATGTGCAACAATATCACTTCCCTTCTCACTAAGTTCTATTATAAATTAAAAAAGCCATTTATTAATGCTATTAGTAATTACCAGTACCTGGAAATTTTTAATTTGACGCACCGTTGGAAACATTTTGCAAGCATAAATAGATGTTTACCCGCTAATACAGCATTCCAAGTTCATCCTTGTATTTTTGAAGTACAAATTCATCTGCTGTACCAGAAATAATTTTATTTGACTTATGTCTGGATAAAGCAAGATATAATCACCACCCTCTATTGTTTGGTTGTGCGCACTATGCTTTTCAACAGCAAGCTTGGTCAGTTCCTTCTCTTGAATCAGTACATTGCATGAAACTGGAAATAGTGATCCATGCTTAAGCTTTAGTAAACCAATTTTAATTATAGTACTGCCAATGTTGATCTGCAAGAAAATAAACATTTCTTAGTTTCATGTTGTAATACTGAGAATATTAAATGTTTATTGATTATTTTGGACAGTATTACAAATGTTGCAAAATGTTGATTGAGTATTTTTTGGTTTGCCTCATCACCACAAAAAGCTTGAAGTTATTGTATACATGCTCCATTTTTTAATTAAATCCTAGATTCATCAGTGTTCACACATGTTTGCCATATTTTAAAGTACATGTAAAAATAAATTGGGTATAATTTTGAATAACCACTTTCAATATTTATAAGAAGGCCTAATAGAATAAATGAACATGAGATGAAAAACAAATATGAAAATTATGTATATAAACATAACTTACAATAATCTTGCCTGGTTTGATCTACACTTTAATGGTGCAAAATAGGCTCACCTAGTAAAAGCTTAAGAGTATATAGCAATAGGTGGTTCCTCAGAAAGTCTACGATTTTGCATACTCACAATAGAGCAATAGAATGGCCTTTTATTATAGTAATTTAACCCAAATGTATCACTGATTTGTTGATGAAAGCTATTAATTTAGAGAAGGTTAAATCTCAGCAATGCATGCAAATACTTACAGTTGCCTTTTCTTCTGTCTTACACTTTTTTGAGTAAAGTTTGTCCTTTGTTGTGATTTAGCCCCATATAACCTCTGATATGAATTTTCAAAAGAATCATTCTTTCTTTAGTGAATTGCGGGCCGTTTGAGCTATCAGTACTTGTTACAGTACTCCTGCCCAGAAATTCCAATAAGTTCAAAGGTTTCACTGTTTGTGGTTGAGCCACCTTTCCTGCAATACTGGTGTCCACCCACAGATATTACAAAACTTGCTCTGTTGTAGCACAATTGAAATTCCACAATTTGGACAATTCATTTTGAAAGGTAGAAAATTGTGACCATAAATGTGGTGTTTTGTGATGTCTAAACTACGGTGGCCCGGTCAGCCCATTCAGACTTCAGTGATGCAAACTACAGGCATTCGGTGATTCAGAGATTCACACTTCAGAAGTTCAGACATTCAGTTATTCAGAAATTAAGTCTTTAGACATTCGGTGGTTCAGAATTCACACTTCAGAAGTTTAGACATTCGTGGATTCAAAGATTCAGACTTAAGATATTCAGTGATTCCGAATTCACATTTCAGACATTAGGAGATTCAGAGATCTGGATAAAAGAAATTTTGCGAACAGCATTGCATCCTCTTTTAGTGAAACCTAACCTCTTTTATCCCGATCTCCAAATGTCTGTAGTCTGCATCACTGAACTCTGAATGGGCTGACCAGGTCACTGTACTAAACCCAATCATCAATACAATAGATCCCATTGGGTTACTCATGCTAATGTAAACATACAACCAATGTGTTTACTTGAAGTGATGATGATAGGGGAGTATAGGCCTATACATGTTTGAAAGTGTATTTTTTATATTTAAGTTTGTAAAAGTATTTTTGATTCTGTTAAATTGGTTTTTATTTTGTTAAATTGTTTACCATTTTGTTAAATCGTTTTGATTTTGTAAAAGTGTTTTTGATTTTGTTAAATTGTTTTTGATTTTGTAGAAATGTTTTTGATTTTATAAAAGTGTTTTTGATTTGGTAAAAGTGTTTTTGATTTTGTAAAAGTGGTTTCTGTTTTGTTAAATTGTTTTTCATTTATTTAAATTGTTTTTTTTATTTTTGATAGTGTTTTTCGATATTTTTAATTTTTTTTTGGTTTTGTTAATGTGTTTTGATATTGTGAAAGTGTTTTTCTATTTTGTGATTTTGTTGTACCTATGGGCCACCGTACTAATGTCTTCCCTTTATTTTCCTTTATTTGCGGGAGATTTCAATTCCCTCTCACAGGGGAGTTCATTTTCTCTCAATGGGGAGAGTTCATTTAATTATATTATGACTTAAGAGTGATATATGGGAAGACTATAATTTTGTGGGCCCGATCTTTTGCATATGAAAAGTATTACACATTTTTTTGGCTGTAGCTATAATTTTTTGGATACTTAAATTTTTCATTAAAATGTTGAAATTTGTTTCTAATTAATTAAAACTACAAGAAAAAAATGTAATACTTTTAAAATATGAAAGAGCGGTCTCCCCTCCCCCACCCCCACACACATATTTTTAAATGTAATATATACAGTATGGGCATTGCATATGGATAATCAACATGGTTGACATTATTTGGATGTCCATAGTATATTGATATCCTATGGATGTCTGTTGGATGTCATTTCAAAAACACTTTCCATGACCTAATTGGACATCCAAAAGATATCCATCATTGGATGTGACAAAATATGGATTTTGTGGACTTAAAATGGACATCCTGGGGATGTTATGTACTGTTGGGATTGCAGAAATCTGGTTACTGGTTATGTTCATTGTCACCACCTGGCAACATAATCACATATCTATGCATCATCATAATGTATCCCGTGAGACTGTTGACAGTCAAAAATCTTCATAAATACTACATATTTTTACTCGTGGTTGTGAAGATCCTTGACACGGGAATCAAACCAAGTAGTCTCACGTACAGCAGGCCCATCCCAATTTGATTTTCTTTTCTATCCACAAAAAGCATCTACCGTAAATCCTCCAGTTGGCGGGCGTCTTCGAAAAACGGCCAGTCTCCAATTGGCGAGCAGTCTACAGACTGATTCTAGGAAATTGGCGGGCAGTCTGCAATAGGCGGGCACCCACATTTTTGAGATTTTGCGGAGCTGAAGTGCCTTAAAGGGTAAGACCACTTTAGCAAGAGTATTCATTCTGAAAATATTATTCCCAAAATGTCAAAACTATGTTATGCCTTACTTTTTTTAATAATAAATTTAAAAAATTAAGTAATGGTGGAAATACTATGGTTATGGGAATGACGTTGCATTCTTACATTTTCAATGCACGTGCAAATTACAGAACACCAAGTGTAATTTGCACTTGCAATGCACAACATTTGGAACAAACTCACGTGAGTTCATTCTTCTTTATTTGAATGTGCGATGACTTTAGCAACAGTTTTTTTTTATAAAATAACTATGTATAACATAGTTGTGAAATTTTAGGAATAGTAATGAATACTCTTGAAAGAATTTTTTTTGTCTAGGGTGATCTTACACTTGAACGTAATTGTTGAAGTTGACAATGCTAAATTTTTGATAGATTATGAAAATATTCTTGACATTGATGACTAGGAAATAGCCAAAATTTTGAATTTTTTTTTTAAAATAAAACTATACCGGTAAGGTTTTGAATTAATAAAGTCCGCTCATGGTTTTATAAACGGGAATGTCTTTTAAAAGGGCAATCTCCAATAAACGGGCAGTTTACACACCATTCATTTAGTTATGCAGGCGCCCTCTATTTGGAGGATTTACAGTATCCCTAAATTATTTAACTATGTTATCTTTAGTTCTTTCGTCAAAACTTAAAACCAAGTATGTCTTACCACTTGTCCCACTACCCATCCTTCTCTGGTGACTATGTTATTCGTCATCAATCTTTTGAAATGGCCACCCCAACCTGTTTATATTATCTTGTTTGCTCTGCTTGAATGCTTTAGATAAGATAAACAGCGCTGATTGGTTAAGCTAACCCTTATTCACTACATTTTTGGACAATCGAGGTCATCCTACTTGGTAATGGCAACTGAGTAAATAAACTCAAGTATACACTTACTGTGAAGTATAATTGGTAAAAAACACCCCTGAAATCTATTATTTTTTATACAAGAGGAAGATAAATCAAGACATAAGTAAACATGTCTTGTCATTCTCCATATTCGGAATTAATTTGCGAAATGTCAAATGATGTTATACTGTCAAATTTTTGATTTGTCATAAAACCTTTTTTCAGACTTGTTTGAATTTATGAAAACAAGAGTAGAAACAATCCGCAAAAAAAAAGGAAATGTAAAAAGTCAGACATCTAACAACTGAATCTACCAGTCTATCTTTGCCATCCATCATTGACGAAAGTGTACTTTTTTCTGCTAAATTTTTAATGAATTTTCAAGTGCTGAAGCAGGAAAAATCAATAGGGAAATGCCGTGTACCTATTTGCTTCATACTACAAGTTTCTGGTTTTGTGAGTTTTTCAGATTCTCTCTGTGAATCTTTTGACTAGTCACATGGTATGACAGCACCACATATTATGTTCTAGCTTGTTGAATCCTAATATTCAGATTCATTTCGAAAATATTGAGTTGCAATTGATTCTTAAAGAATCTTGTTTCCAGACATTTCTTCATGAATATGGAAAATTCTGTTAAAACTTTGTGAAACCAATACATGTTTACAGTATAATTTTACTGATTACTAGCAATTATTTAAACTTTCGTTGAATCACATACAGAAATATTTCTATTTTTGAGTAAACTGATTACTATGTGTTCCAATATTTATGGATAAAAACTACTACAAAGTTCCTTTAATTATTGTTAACAATTAATGTTTTTATATCCAATTCATTACCCTCACTTAGTGTGCAGTATAAGCCTCGCCCAGCATCTGCCTAGCATATAATTCTGCATCGTCTAAACCAAATAAAAGTCTAAATATCATACCTCTGATCAATGTCTAAAATCCTGACGACCTAATTAGACCAAGATCTAAGTTGATGTTGACGTACGTCAATTATCAGCTAAATCAAATTACTGTAGATGTTGGTCAGATTACACTTTTTCCAAAACCTGTTCTGCCTAAAAATTAGACTTAAGATTTTAGATGCTAAGAAAATTAGATGCTGATAAGCCCACCAATAATTTTATGGGGCAATGAAATTTGAGTTGTTTAGAAGGGGAATTCAAAGGTCACAAGGCTGAATAGGAGCATGAATGGGCCTTTTGTTACGTCTTAGTCATCAACTAAACCTGTGTAAAGAATTTTGAAATCAGTTGTTAACACAATTCATTGCTTAAATGACCATTAATATTTTTTAATTAACCAATACAATGGGCACTCCTATAAATGGGACATTTTTATGGTCCCAAGGTGCCTTTTATAGACAGGCTCCAATGTAACTTTTTCGGCAAGTTGAATTCACATCTTAAATTTCCTAAGATGTTCCTATACTTCATGTATAAGGTTTGCATCGATGAAAGTTTCATCTCCGTCTTTTCTTTTCGCAAATATTTTGCATGCAACAATAAACCAGCAGTAGTTTTCTGCTCGTTTTTCCAAACTTATTGTTTGCATTGCTCACATTGGCGTGAAGGAAAACATGCAGTTGCCATTTACAAGCAGTAAATGGAAATAAAAAGGAGAAAATCCCCAAAGCCCCAAATGCCATAAAGCAAGTTGGCCGATGACAAATTCGTATTACACGCCATCACGTCCTTTCGTCCTTTTCCACCAAATTTCGGCTTTTCTGCTCATTGAACCTGGGGCCGAGACGAGGCCGTAAAGGTGCAATCCCAATATTGTTATGGCTTGTAAAAGTTGGGAAAACTAATAGAAAAACAGCAACATGGCAACAGGACGGCAATCAAATGCAATGACCCGTGATGCAAAAATATTGCCATATTTTATTATTACTTGTGCAAGACATTTCTAATGCTGTAGACACATTGTTCATTGTTGATGGCCTATTTTGCCATTTGGAAGAATTGAATTTATGCTTTTTGCAAAGTCGTAAGGTGCTACGGTGCCTGCATGTTATTTGTTAACAAGGTTGTTAATGCATTGTGCACGACTTGAACGATTTGAAGATTTCCTATGTAGGATTTTTTATTAATCGTGGATATTGGGTACGACAGTGGGTAACATATTTTCATGATACATCTCAAATGTTTGTTCTGTATATGAAACTATTTCTATCAAAAATATAGAAATATTAAAGGAACTTTTGCCAAAAACAGGAATTTTGACACAAAATTTAGAAAGATAATCAGACATTTACCAAAACATATGCTACAGACAAGGTGGTGGTGATTGGGTTTTAGGGCACAAAGCAACTAAGGCTAAATATTGCCCAGACATTGTCCTAAATGGTCAGAGAGTTTTTTTAACAAGGAAAAAAGAGATAACAAAAACAAAGTATAACAAAGGAGGCTGAGAAAAAACTACAGCTCATTAAAAAGATTGCAGGCCTTCAAAAAGAAAAGCACTACACGAAAGGGGGGTGCAACCAGCATCCCCCAACAAGGAAACTATTTCAGACATGAAATTCGGATTTCATACATCCCTAACACTGAAACTTTGTGCTTAATTTCTTATGTGAAGGTATGGCGTCACTTCCAATATTCTAAAGGGCAGTACGCCGAGAAATTTTT
>JAQFYV010000500.1:0-11113 GCA_034695065.1 Choneiulus palmatus | reverse complement strand
CGGTTAATTAATTTAGAGAAAAGAAAATTCATGTGTAAACTTCCATCAAAGGGTTGTGTGTGGAATGGAGTATAAGCAAAAACAGAAAGGAATTTTGGAAACCCAAAAATCGTAAAATGGTTTCTCACTATATATACTATTAATAAGAGTTTACTTTTAAGGGAAACGGTGCTCTAGAAAAAAGGTGTTTTTAAATGCTAGAACATTTAAAAGACACATACCCAGGTTTCGGCAACAATTGTCTCTAGTTTAATTAAAAAAAAATGAAAGTGTAATATGAGACACATTGAAAGGTACGTGGCGTGTCATCGATGAAGCGTGTTTTCCTTCAGTGTCAAGAAGGATGCGTCATCGATTACACGTCACTTACAGTATATTATCCTTCAATCCGTTTCATGACAAAATTTCTACTTTTAATTATTTGTTATTTTTTAAAGAAAACTTGGGAGACAATAGTTGCCTAAATTTGGATATGTACATTTTATGTTCTGTCATTTAAAAATAAATTGTATATG
Organism: Choneiulus palmatus; assembly: GCA_034695065.1. NCBI lineage: Eukaryota > Metazoa > Arthropoda > Diplopoda > Julida > Blaniulidae > Choneiulus > Choneiulus palmatus. The sequence continues at coordinate 10,598 of JAQFYV010000500.1, read as the reverse complement.
GATCATAGCCCTTTAAAATAGGTTAAATTTAAAGTATGTTACAAAATCGAGATTTTAAAATGGTTCCATTGAAAGTTTCATAAACTACTTTTCATTTAATTTCTCAACAAATATCGTACTGGATTGTAGGTTAATTATGCTGCTCTTGTCTATCAATGTAGGCAAAATTCTCAAATATTCTAAACTGTACTTGCACAGCCAAAGGTATTTTTATACATTTAATTAATAATGGTGCTGCAGATGATCAAAATTGACTTAACTCTGGGTGATTTAAGATGCTTCTATGAACTAGGCATCCCTGATTGCTATATTTGTTTTCTGATAATGGTTGCAATTGCCCTTTTAATTCGCCTTGGCTGCAAGATGATAAACATTTTTTATGGTTTATTTCTGACAGTTGGCACTTCTTATTCAAGTCATTCATAATTATTTAAGTCAGTTTTATTATTTCTTTTTTTCTTTCTCTTCTGCCCAAGTTGCTTCTGTGAGAGTGTATGTTTATATTATAGAATTTTAATGTAACTTTGTACTGCTGTGGGATACGTCGACACCTTATACATTTTATTATGGCACGTTTCTCCACTTTTGTTTTCTTCTTATGTTGCTCAAAATGGGTCCACAGTGTTTTTATTTATTGTTTGCAGTTTGAGAAAATTATTAAAAACGAAAGTAAAAAAGAGATATATACTGTAATAATTGTCATTTGCTATACATAACTTTTTAATTACTTTGTATTTATTTGTGGTATTGTTATTTAAAGGTAGGCATACACTATGAAGTTTTTGCTCCAAATGGGACTCGGTGCATTTGTGGATAGCAATTGGTTTTATGGAATATGCGTGTGCATTGAGTCTCATTTAAGGGTTGTGAAATCCTCAGAAAAAGTTATTTCTAAACGATACACCATATAAAAATAGTCCCTATCCAAATTCTGGCAATGATTTTCATCTTAGTTTATTTAAAAAAAATCAGAAGAAACATAAAAGTGTGGTATAAAACACCCTGTGCACCTCCAGTCCTATTAACTCGTCGTCCAATCCTTCCACTAAGCCAATAATGGTATTTATGGAAGAGTTTTCGGCTGGATTGCACGTCACGTTAATAACACTGAAGGTGTAAAGGATGTTTTATACCATGCTTTGTTTCTTTCTGATTTTTTTTAAAAAAATAAACTAGGCTGGACATAGTTGCCAAAATTTGTATATGGACTTATTTTTTATATGCTCTATCATTTAGAAATAAGTTTTCTGAGGATTCCATTCCCCTTTAAGAAGGTACATTTCTTACTGTCAGCGCAAATAAAGGCTCTTTTTGAAGAAATTCTCCATATTCCCCCCTGGGCTGCCGACCAGGGGGACAGTCCCACCCTAAGAGTAAACTTAAATTCGAGGGGACGGGTCGACGTCCCCCCCTGGGATTTCCAAGGATTGACGCCAATGGTCTATGATAAATGAAAACTTCTATAAAATGAGCATCTTTCGTTGACATGCTTAGTTGGCTAAGCAATATAAGCCAGTTAGCAGATATCCTGAGGGCTAGATCCTGGGATATATTAGGCTTCATTGTTACTAGTGGGTCAGTTTTATTATACATCATAAAATTCCGCTCATACTTTTATTCAAAAGTATTTGACTTCAACAGAAAATATGTTCTTGATTTAACAAAATCATACTAAATTTTATAAGTTTTCTCGTCGCATCATGGTAAATCCTCGGAATGCTTGTACTAAATAAATTTAGCAAATATTAAGTAGCCAAGATAAAATTATGTTAGGAAAATTTAATAATTGACTGTTTGAATTCCATGTTAATTTATATCTTCCCAGTTTGTAAGCACTTACCTATATTACATTTATATTTTAAATAAAGAAGTATGGTTGAATAATTTCAATAATATATATTTATTATGATAATATTAATTAAGATATATTGGTACAATGGATTTAAATTAAATAATTATAAAGCGAGATTAAAGATTTTAAATCAATGAAGCAAAATTTGTAACTTAGGCTCCACTTCCTTCAATCGTTGGTTCATACAAATATTCTGTCATAGTTGATGGAGTTAAAGTTGTTGACTTATTTATTCTTCTTTGATGAATATATTTAAGCATAGGCATTAATACTTCCATTCTATTCCTACGTTTATTCTTACGTTGATTTTTGGATATGTTACGAACAAACCAAGCGAATCGATTATCTAAAAAATATGACTATATTAAAAATATTTCAAACGTAAAACAATTTCGAGTTAACAGCTATAAAATAGAGGATAAAACTAATTTCGTTGAAATGTGATTACGTGTGTCAAGTTTTAACTTCAGTTTCACGTCCATGCTGTATTTATAATGGTACGTATCATGGAAAATTATAATCTTATAACAATTTTCTAGCACTTTAGCATTTTCCTTATAATAATTATAATATATATATAATATATAGTCACTGTTGCCACATATGGAATTTGGCATGTTGGTAGATCTCAGATTTTTAATGTGTAGGCCTAATATGAATTTCTCAACCAGGAAACAGTTTTAAGTTTCATATAGGATACAATTACTGAATTGTGTCACTGGGAATAGGACTCATTCCTACATGCTCACTACAAGTTATTAAGGGTGGATTAAAGCCGTGTTAATATCTCATAAAGTTTTTGCAGCCGATTTTGGCAACCAAAGGGATATACAGCTAGTATTGTAAAAATACCAAATTGAAGAGAAATCCCCAGGTAAACACGAGTGCTTATCCCAAAATTTTACTACAATAATTTATTAAAAAATTAAAAAGTCTAATTTTGAGGTCATTTTTCTTCCTGCCAGTAAATGTTTTCTTAAAAATCCTGGGCTTATATATAATTAAACCGCAAAATCCAATTTGTTATTTTTTATGTTTTTCAAGTAAATATTTATTAATATCTTCTGTAAAAACTTTGATGTAAAATTTTGCGAAAATCATATATTTCTGTAAAAAAACACCCTCTATGCCAATATTAGAAAGTATAATAGGCATATGTTTGGTCAGGTGAGGGGGGTCCAGACCCCCCCCCCTTCCTCCTCCCGAAATTTATGAAGACACGCTGTAATGGCGCCAACTGTACCTGTACCTGTTAACACGGCTATTATGTAACCAATTGAAGGGATGGCCATACATTTTAGGCGCCAACTTAACCTTTTAACACGGAAAAGCGCTGGAATCCCCCCCTTCCCCCTAAAAGAAATCCTGGGTACGTCCCTGTGTTTGGTGATGGTTATCAATATTTATGGTTACGGTTGTACTACTATCGAACGATCTATCCAAGGTGGCGACTGTAATCCCCCCCTTATATTATTTCTTGGTTTAGCGTACCCCCTTAAGGAGGGGTTTGAGTACAGTGCCGTAATGCCAATCGCCATAGAGATTTTTAGCCATTTACCAATCAAAATTTATTTTCAAACCAAAAGACATAAAAATACATAAAAAGTACCAAAATTTATAGAATTTAAAAACCTAGACGCAAAGAATATTTTTTTTTAAAAATAAAAATTTGCAATTAATAAAATTAAAATTAAAAAAATGAAAATTAAACATTTTCCATCAGTATATGAAATGGAATGACGTTATGTTTTAGCTAATGAAATTCTCCACATTTTAGAATATTTTATATATATATATATATATATATATTTATAAATTTTGGTTGATGAAATGCATACATTGTAAATATTAGAAAGCCTGCATTTCATCAACCAAAATTTATAAAAAAATATATAAAATTGCAAAAATGTAAATAATTTCATCAGCTTAAACACACCGCTGTTCTTTTTGTCCTACAAAAAGAGGCGATTTATAGTAAAAATTTTAAAGATGGATGGGAAATGTTTAAAATGTCATTCTTTTTCATTTTTGGTTTTTTATTTTATCAAAATTTTGCGGTTTCTTTTAAGAAACAAAAATTCCCTTTGTGCCTGGCTTTTATAATTCTATAAACTTTGGCATTTTTATGTAGATCTTCTTTTCGTTTGAAAATTAATTTTGATTTAAATGGCTAAAAATCTCTGGCAATTAACATAACGGCTCCGTAGCTTTACTGAGTGTAAACGTCTAGATCAGTATCAATAAAGTATATAACAAAAATAAATTGAAACTATTCTTTTACCATTAAATGGAGAATCTAAATTCTGTCTAGATCTTGCTGGAATTAAACCATCCCTTAAAAATGGGGAAGCTCTTGCCTGGTTTAATGGACCTAGGTAAGGATAAAAAGCAATTTGTTAACTAAATGATGGCTGCATTCTCAATAACATTTTATCAAGACCTTCTTAACTGGAATTATTTAGTTTTCTTACCTATTTTAGTGTTATCAGTAAATTCCTGTGCAGCTGCAGCAAATATCACAATCACTAGGCACAGTACAATTATTATTAAGCCAAATTTTGCCATTTTTAATGCTAAAACTGCTTTTTTTTACAAAATAAAATAAGTTTTAAAAACTGAACACATTTATAACAAACAATTGTTTAGCAATTGAACATGTACACTTACCAACTCTTCCTTGATATGGTATAACTAAAATTTTGATAATGGCTTTTCCAATTTATACATTATACATTGCATTGTTAAAATTTATGAGGATTAATTGGGATTTGTATAGCCTACTTGCTTTGTCATGTTGTTAACAGAAGGAATTTTCCATAGCTTTACCTCCAATGCAAACTTTTTCTTCGTCACATGAATTTAAGATGTTAAACTTTTAACATCTTTCTGAGAAATAAAAATAACAATCAGTCACAACGAAATTAATAATCTCTATTATGAATTAACACCAAGAACCTTTATACAGATTAGTCAGATTCAAAACACATGTCTTTTATAAATGCAACAATTAGTTTTTGTGAAAAAATGACAATGCAACATTAGGTGAAGACCAGCATACTCAGATTTATTATTTCTTAGAATCTAATTCATAAATTATCTACATTTTATTATTTGATCAATGCATTGACAATGAGTTAAAACTGGTATCAAACATATCATTTTGTGCCGTTTGTAATATAGGTTATTTTCTTAATTTCTCAGAAATACTCAAATCATATATACATATATATCATAAATATCCACATCACAATTATTACTATTATGCAAGATATGTTAAAATTCAATTCTTCAAACGGTAAATTTGATCAGCAAAAGCTGGCAGTTGAGCTGTGATTCATCATTCTTTTGTGCTAAAAACCCTGAAATTGATGAAAAGTAGATTACTGATTTGTTCATTCACAATAATTTATTTTCATTATAAAGGCAAATCATCTGACAAAAGTACGTGTATTTTACTTACTGCCGATTGATTCAATGGAATGGTCTTTATTTTTTTGTTTGCTGAATTATTATTGGAACTGCAAAATAAATAGTGTTGCTGTTCACAGCTATACTATACTGATACTGATGTTAATTTAAAATAAAATCTCACCAAAAATGAGCAGCAAAATGGTGACCACAACAACTCCCAGAAGTATTTTCATCTGAAAACAATTTTTTTATAAAATGTTAACTAGAACAATTTCTATTACAATTTCTGAGCTTTTCTTTGACTACAAATACTTCACAGAAATACTATATTGTATTTTATACATGTCATTGAAATTAGAGTGAAGGAGTTTTCATTAAAAGCAATAAACAGAAGTTTCTCAACTTGGTGATAAAATTAAATAATTTTGCAATTTATGAGATATCTTTTGATTAAAAATATTTTGCAGAAATGCTACATTAGCCAGTTAGCAATTTTTCGTCAAGGAAAATAAAAACGAAAACGAAAAATAAAAGAATATATTAAACATGATTTTCGTCACCCTGTACTTGGTGTGTGTGCGATGATTTGCGCCCGAAAATGCACTCGAAAAAATGGTCGTATTGCTGGTAAGCATGCTCAAAATTTTAATTTTATTTTCGTTTTCGGTAAAAACGTCCTCCGAAAATGGAATATCATTTTCGTTTACTTTATTAACTTTCGGAAATTCATCCCCGAAAGTGAATTTTTTAGACCGGAAGTGACGGAATTAATGTACACTTTCGTTTTAATTGAAACTTTCGGATTTTTTTCACGAAAAATCGCTAACTCTCTACTATGTTATGCATAGCATAAAAAAATTAAAATAAATTGGAAATTAAATTAATGCTGACGTCTTAGACCTTTTATTGGAGCATTCTTCTTTGCTCGGTCTATGACATCAGTTTCATTTCAAATTTATTTTAATGTTTTTATAAAAAAATAAACTATGCATAGCATAGTTGTGAAATTTTAGGAATACTACTTTTTCTTCAATTTATCTTTGAAAGTAAATAAAAATTGTCTAGGGTAGTCTTCCCCTTTAAAGGTTATGAGGCCACCCTATACAAAAATATTTTAATTTAATGAGTCTACATCAAAAAAATCAAAATTTTTAATAATAAAATAATTAAACTAAATCAGTAACAAACTATTGCTGATATAATCAGTCTTTTAATTCGAGCTTGCGATTTTCATTTCTTTTCATGTGGTTTTTTTAATGGGGTAGACTGTACTTGTACACTAACGGCTTTTGATGTCATTATCATGTCAATGGTATTTTGACCATGTTTTCTGTCTTATTTTTATGAGAACTTGTTGATCATCCATTAAATTACTGTGCAAAATGGATGATGTTATTGGCCCACCATTTTTGTAAGTCGATAGAAGGAACATTTGAATTTTTATATAATTCGATCAGTGCAAAATGGTGGATGTGATTGGTTGACCAAATTTTTTTCTGATCACAGAAAAAAACTTGGATTTTTATATGTATCTTTTTCTTTGAAAATTTGGTCTTCCATAGTTGTGCATATACCCGTCCCGTCAGTCGCAAGAATACCCACTCTGTGTGATCCACTTTGACAGTTCACGATATTCAAATCCCTTTAAGGGCAAGTCTATCCATATCGAAAGTTATTTTTAAAAACGAGAGAAAAAAATTATCTGGGTCGTAGAAATTAAATTTTTATCTGACTTTTCATTAAATAACTGTAAATTCTACAACACAGCAAACTGGTCTTTCATGAACAGTGCCATTTTTTGGTTAATGTACTTTGAACTCCCATTCAACTAATGCAAACACGTTTGGTCACTGTACTTTGACCTCCCATTCAACTAATGAAAACGTGCAGACAATATGGCGCTGTTCACATAAGTGCAGTTTGCTATGTTGTAGAATTTACAGCTATTTATTGAAAAGTCCGATTAAAATTTGAATTTCTACACCCCTTAAATTTTTTTCTCTCTCTTTTTTTAAAAATAACTTTTGATATGGAGAGACTTGCCCTTTAAGGGACGTGGATGTGGTCAGCACAATAGTATATGAAAAAAAATGATCTTGTAAATTCTCTTGGGTACAAAATTTGCTTGCCTTGTATCACGCTCGAAACCAAGTTGACATTGGCGCATACGCATAAGACTACGACAAACATGGTGATGACCACTCCTTCCATCGGATTCGGGATCAATAGGGTGTAGTGCCAAATGAAGAAATAAAGGGTTATTGAGATGCAAGTGAAGGTGATCAAACTGGCTAGTATCCAGACTGAATCCCAGCGGAAGTGCAGCCCATTGACCACACTTTCTAGAGAATTCATTGGTTGAGTCTCGTTGATGGGGAAGAGTCCGAAAAAGCGCATGAGTTTTCTCAGACGTCCGAATACCAGATAAATCTCGTCATATATGGAGCCTTCGGGTTTCTTCAATTGAGCAGCCCCGAAATTTTCCTTTATCTCGGCGTTATTTATTGTCATTTTGTTATCTTAGTGGCTGATCAGTGTTGTTCTTGGAGTTGTTTGCTTCTGCTTCTGGAATATGTAGGCCTCTGTGTTTTTGGTATACTTTTTGTTATTTTACTCGGTGTCCTCATTGGAGGAGTTTTGGGAAGGTCCTGCATGTGTTTACTTATTGAATCTTGCATGTTTTTTTTCTGTTGTCATGTGGCAAAGTATAATATGCATTGTTACTCAGATTTATTCATAATGTATGCTTATATGCATATTATTTATGTTTGGTTTTGTAATGCTATAAATGCATAACAATTATTGACAATAACCATAATGATGTGTGTAATTATAGCTTATTATACTCATTAGCAAACTAGATGAAGTACAGTAATTGAAAAAATATATATATAACATAACTCGTAATGGTTAAAAGTATTTTCACGAATTTTAACGTTTTTAATCAACACCATTTAGTTAATATATTTTGTTAAAGGTAAACATAGGTCATTTGTCATTTTGCATTAATTGAGTCTCCTCTCTAAGATAACTAATTTTTGCTTACTTATTTGAAATAAAGTAAGTTTACATAGATTTTCAAGCAATGGCTAGACTTTCAAAAATTTCTTATGGGCCATATAATTTTTTGAGCATATATATATATATTTTCCAGAAAATAACAAATACAATTTCTGAAAAATTCGTGAAGGGTTTAAATATTGTATACAATATATATATGCAACATAAGAATGCATAACTATAATTATTGCATTGCAGTTTCTGTGGCTGTAGAAATAGTTCAATGCATGCAATATATAAATGCATATTATAATGTGGATATTCACTTGTATTGATGATATACAGACCTCAGTTTGAACATCAATAACGAAAAAACTAATTTAGAGTTCCTAAAGTTTTTATAATACGAGTATTTTCAGAAAAAATACAAATTAACCTTAAATGCAAATTTGTGCTCTTCTGGTTAGCTTCCTGAACTAGGAGGAGTTTGCGAATTAACATAAGAATATTCAGAAAAACATTAATACTTTCTTATGGCTGAAACATAAGAGCACATACGGTGAAACACATCCGGTGAAATCCTTTTTTTTACCTGGACATTGGGGATTGACGTCACTTGTCCATTAAAATCGATTTTATATTTTTTTTTTATTATTTGTTTTTTTTAAACTAGACTGAACATAGTTGCAAAAATTTAGATATTCACTATTTTTGATTTGTCCTATCATTTAGAAATAAATTTTTTAGGGTGGCTTTACCTTTAGATAATATCAGGGATTTTGACGAGGAAAGTACTGGAACGTAAAACGTGACCTATATGACCCTTTAGACATCTGATTGATGACAAATACAAATTCTTGACAAAATTAAAATCATTGTATTGAATTTGAACTGACATGGGTGTAGGATTGAGTAATGTCCTATCATATTTATGAGTAATTACCGATAAAGTAGCTAGGGCAACAACTGCAATTATCAAAAGAAATGATCAAATTACTGGTAAATTGGCTTTGGAGATAAGTTTGCATGTAAGCAATCGATGGATTGACCATTAGATAAAATGTAAAGTCAAATTTTTCTGTATGTCACAATTTATGCCAACTGGTAATTGAATTAATTTGGGACAGAATTGCATTCATGATGGGTGACTTTGCTTATGCGAGGAAACCTCTGGTATTCATGCCCAACATTGAAGACCTAAGATCCAAAAGCTTGGACCGTTTCAGCAAGAATCATCTTTTGGCTGAAGGCGATGACGACAAAGGGCACTTTGAAATTTATGAAGCTTTTCGTCCTATTGCCAGAATCTTGCGATGGCTCGGCATGTTACCTCTGGTCCATGACGAGGAAACTGGCTTGAGAATCAAGTTCAAGACTTTACACTGGATCACATTTTACACTCTGTTCCCCATTATTACTCTGATGGTGGCCGCCTACGTGGCCCAGGAATTCTACGCCTTAAATCTGTCCAATCAAGTGGAAAAATTCACCACCATTTTCTATTTGACCGTTTCGATTGCTTGCAGCATTGTCAGCATCATTGCCTCTGTTTTTAAAGCTCACTCTTACAAGAGATTCTTCTTGGCTTGGCAGAATGTCGACCGTCTCTTACAGATCGAGTATGATCGTGGACTGAGACGTTTAGGCCGAATTCTGGCAGGTAGCTATTTCGCCATGGTCGCAATGGGTACTTTGATCACAATCTTTATCATCGTTCAAAGAATTAACAAGAAGGAGAAGGATGTTTCATCGAATAACGCCATCTTTTTTGCAATATTCGTGTGGGTCACCTTCGATGTGGGAGCATTTTCAATGCCAGATTACATATTTCTGTTCCTGGCCAAAGCCGTGGAAATTCGACTGAAATTGGTGAAAAAGGAATTGGCTGCCATTGTGCAATGGACTGTCTTTGACTTGAGCAATGAATATGAGAAATATCGCTTTGCGTATCACTTATTGGTAGAAATGGTCTATATGACCAACCGACTTCTGTCCCCGGTTTTGCTGATCACTAGCATGTCCAATGGAGTGCAAATCTTGCTGTGCATTTATGGGATGATGCTGAAGCAGGAGAGTCCCAATATTGCTTGGAATGCGCTGAAAATCGCTTTCGGCTTGCTCGGACTTACTAAGTTTAGCTTGTTGTGCTTGTTTGGAAGTACAGTTGTCATTGCTGTACGTATTTTTTGAGTATTTCTCAAGTAAGCAAAATATGTTGGGCCAATGTTGAAAATACATTGGCCTACCAGCATGAAATAAGAATTGTTGGGCCTTTGTTAGCTCACATGGAAAATGTAATTATTGCCACTGTTGGACCCAGGGTGGGATTTGTTGG
>JAQFYV010000499.1:0-11117 GCA_034695065.1 Choneiulus palmatus | reverse complement strand
TAACATTTTCTGTTTTTTTTTTTTTTTTTTGAAAGTATTTAGTTGAGGCAGAAAAATACGGTACCTCCTTAAAATCTGACCTTATTTTAATGGTTATTTAATTATTGATGCAAATATTTGGGAAAATGGCTCTGCCACTACCTAGATATTACCTAGATATTTCTTTCTAGTATTTTCTTTAATTTGACATTTTAGTTACTAGTATATATCTGTATGCATTTTGTTGGTCGAGCACTATAGTGATAATTCCTATGAACCATTAACATATAGGCTTTATCCCCTTTGTTTTCAAATAGAGCATTATTGACTGTTCATTATAATTTCCTTCATGACCGCTAGGTGGTTGCTAAATATTCAGGTGAGGTGTACAGTAAAATCTACTTCAATTTATTGTGCCTGTCCTCTTAAAGGTGAATGAAACCCATAGAAATAGTTATTTCTGAACGATTAAGCATATCAAAAATAGTCTATATCCAACTTTTGGCAACTATTTTCAGCCTAGTTTATTTTTTTAAAAATCAAAAATAGAAGCATAATAGTGTGGCATAAAACACCCTTTACACCTTCAGTGGTTTTCCAGTGACGTGAAATCCAGACGAAAACCTCGTCCTTCAATATCCTTATTGGCTAAGAGGAAGGATGACACTTCACTAGAAAACCACTGGAGGTGTAAAGGGTATTTTACACTATGCTTTTATGTTTGTTTCTGATTTAAAAAAAAATAATAATAAACGTCAATCATTTACCTACACAAATTTCTCAAGTTTTGTATTGGGCAAATTGAGATTTGTGCGAAAATAGACTGGGCTATTTACATTATGTCAAGTTTGAATTGAACGAATTGAGGAAACACCCCTGCATAACAACACTTCAATATACTAAATTATTTTTTCTTTTATTCACCCTGTACATGTATGGATGAACATCTTTGACTATATTGATTGAAATGAAGTGCATGGCTGTTTATTGCCATACTTAGAAAAGAAATTCCTCGGATTTTGATACAAACATATATTTAAGATGTTGTATATATGTGAGTCTCCCCCTGCCATTATCTCAAACTATATATGTTCTCCACTTCCCAGTATACTTATGTCGTTTGGAGATTGAATTATTACCCAACCTTTCATTTGTGAAAATAACTGTTTTTATGGTGTCATTCTTGTGACATTTATGATACAAATTTAGCTATCGTTTAATGGTTGTATGTGTGGCATAAATTATAGTCAATGTAAACGACGACAGACAACTGCACTGTATATTTAAAATGCAGGACTTAGAAATTTTCATCTTGTTTTCACATTTTTTTTTATTTTTTTTACATCATTCTCTATTCATCACTATCAACAATTTTTTTTTCGTATAGAATGCAAGTTTTTGATTGCTTCGTTTATCTCTAATGTAAAAGGCAACATGTTTTTGACAGGCCAAGAAAAGATAATGCTTGTTAGAGATGGGTGATAAATTTTTATTATAACTGCTCAAAAAATATGAGCTGTGCATGCAGTTATTCAATATCTTATTTGAATGGATTTGTGAAATGTGCAAAGTATCTTAAGTATAGAGTGTATAAAAGATGTTTTCTTGGCGTATGCATGGTAACTTGATTAAGTTTTTAAGATGAAATGCATGCAGGAAGAAAAGTCGACAGCTGTGTATAAAATCAGTTTTAAATATGCTGAACGAATTATGAAAGAAAAATTTCATTTAATGTTTTTTGATGTATCCGGCGTACATGTAACTATATACTATAAATGAGTATTTTTTACTTGTATATTCATGTGGAAAATAAAGAAGTATATATTTGTAAGAAATGCACATTTATTAAAATTCTTGTTAGATAAACTAGTGATTTGAAATAATTGGATTTTATAAAATGACTTTGCAGAAAGTGCTTTGCAGGTTAAAAGGTCAACTCCATGCAGGCGTATAATTTTTGTTAAAGGCAAACTTATACTTAATAGTAAGTTATTTTTAAGTAAATGAAGTTATCAAAGGAATTAAAATTTTACTCAAACTTATCTTGTCATTGATAGTGCGTTGTCATATTGTCCACTAGTGGTGAATGGTGAGTGAATTTTAACTATTTTTAACTTTTTCTGCTAGCTTTATTTCAATTCAACTTATTACCTTACAGTCAGCAATTAAATGCCATTTGGTAGGGGGGTAATCTCACCCTCAGGATAACTATCCTATTTAATGCCTTTATATTGGCTCATTCGATCTCTACATGCTACAGTTATGTTATTTTTACACTTGGTAAAAAGGAAAATAGTAGGCAATGCGGTGTAGTTCAGTTAAAAGTGCAATTGTAATTACATAGGGGTAAATTTGTTAACAAAAAATAATTAAATTGTGCTATATAGATGTAATGGCCTATTGACTTTTTTCATGCCATGCACTGTTTAAAAATAGTTTATACGGCGCCGTATACCACAAAGTAAGCCTTCTCGTTTAAGAGGTTAATTCCTTACATACTTGCCATTTTTGTAATGCTTCAGTTGTTTTGATGATTTAGTCATGCAGTCAACTTCACTAATCTTTAAAGGCCACTACACCCTGAAAAAGGCTATTTTTTATATCAAAGCTAGGTATTGATATATAAAACAAAACATTTCTTAAAAGTCTCACTACCAAGTTTTGCCTAATTATTTCTATAATTAATTATTAGTATCTAAATTTTTGGTGGTTTATTTTACATTCACCCTGTAGGCTAACGTCATCTGTCCGAAAATGTACACATGCTCAGCGTATCTTATCTAAAGCAATCAAGCAAGGCAAACAATATATGGTGAGATGGACAATTTCAAATGGTTAAAGACAGATAACGTCACTGCCAGGCATCTGACGATAAGGTATAATTTAACTATAATTTTGAGATATGTACAGGCCTATTTATATTGAACAGAAAAAAAATATTTCTGGTGCAGTACCTCTTTAACTTATTGTCTTACATAACATGGGGTCAGCTAACCCAATGGCATGCAATGACACATCCGGTTTCTGAGAGTTGCGTTGTTGTATTTACCGTGAACAGCAGACTTCCATTGGAGTAATTATATTGGAAGTGCCCATTCCCCGTGGGGATTCCAATCCCCCGAACAGATGAATTTAAGCAGAATCATAATAATTTGAATGGAAATCGATTATTTTGTTATTATTTGCTGGCTAATTCCATCGCCAAATATTTTGAATGTTATCAAGTGCTTTGTCAGATGCTCAGTCTCATACACATTAGCACTCAGTTGTTTTCTTTACTGCTATTTCAGTGAAAGGGTTCTCAAAAATGAATCATTATTTTTTTCCAAACCTGTTCATCCATGCATTGGTTATGTATGCAAATAAACCCTACTTTTCCCCCAAAATGTCTCGTCAGAATGTCCTTTTAATCTCTAAATAGAGCAGAAACTCCTCGTGAATTGCATAAACACTTATGAAACGAGATTTATAATAAGGCGTTAATGGAGCTTGACAGTGGTAAATGTTGGCAGCAATTAAATATAGACTAGCTGGAATGTATAGGGAAAAATACTTGCCTCGTATTTACATTGCAAATTGTTCTAGGGGAAAGTTTATCAGTATATTTCTCCCTGGAGTGTATTTACTATTTCATGGTTTTTTTTTTCATTTGATCTATGGGAAGTAGTATATTTTAATTAAAAGAACTAATTATTGTAGATGAACTGTTTGCCCCTGTGAGTATGCAATGGCGCAAGACTGGTGTGTTATCAGTGATTGCCAAATTTTGCTGTCTGTCCCAATCACACATCAAATAAAAATGTCTAAAGTAAACTGCTAAATCTGTAGTTTTTCTGCTACTGTAAATTAGTTATTGAGAAGCACAAGCTATACCAAACTGGAAAATACTAATATTCTAACAAGGTTAAAATTATTGAAAACAGTAGTTTTTCTGATGAACAGCAGTTTTTCATCAGCTTGTTTATGTAAATCTACAATTTTCGTCAGTGTTTTTTTAATGTGCTACATAATTTTTATCCATTTATCTCATTTAAAAAAGAATTAAATTCATTTTTGAGTTGGCTTTATGCAGATGTCATGACACCAACTTTTTAATACAATTTATTGACCTTTTCAGTTGCTTTTAAGCAGATCGACCTTTTCTTGAATTGTTAAAAATATTTTTTTTTGTGCTTGCACGCAGTATTATTTATACATATACATATACATATTTAAATGCATTAAGTTTTAATGAGAAATTTAAATCAATCTAGATTTTGCATTAGTAAAACAATGCCTATAGCAGCAGTTTTAAGTTTTCTGAATATATAAAAACTCATGCTGATTTTTAGTACAACAAATTTGGAAATAAATATGCCATCTCTTTACTTAATTAGCATTAATTTTAAATAAACCCTGCCTTGAATGTTGACTCAAATGAAATCTAACTAATGGGAAAATATAATGTATATATATTTGGTACAAATTTTGTATAATTATTTTCAGAAAGCTCACCATAAAACCAACTAATAATTTTAAATATTAGCATTATGTTGCAAGACCCGAACAGATAGCTTATGCCAAAGTCTTCTTAATCATAACATACTGGAAATGAACAGATTCCTTTTAAGTGAATTTAAAATCCCTGACTGTAATGTTACCAATTTTTTCTCTCGTTAAAGAGGAAATAAAATTGTGTTCGTGCCATTTAATGCAAGAACGTGATTTTCATGGCATTTGAAAGTGCGAAATCTGATACCAAAGCCCATTTTGAAACAGTCTTTTAGTGGATTTTGATGAGTTTTTTTCTCTACTCTCTTGGCTTTCTGCTGTTTTTATTTTGAAAGCATTTACCCAACAAATTACTTTCGACATCTTAGAATGTTGTTCAATGCACGCTTCATTTTATAGATAGAAAAGTCATAGTTCCTAAACTCATCTCATTGGATCGTTAATGGTGAAAGGCTCAGATTAAGCTCTGAAGGATTTTGCTTGTTTTATCTGCTTATGTGTGTCTGTTTTTAGCCTGTTTCTAGCATCAGACTTTCTTATATTCTCAATTGCCAGTAGTTTAAGTATCAACTTACGAACATTAAGGCCCGCCAATTACCTTATATATTGCCACCAAGAACATTTAATAAAAACAAAATAGATATAAAAGTTTAGTTCGACGACAATTCAATTGACTTGTGCCTCAACTTCTTAAGCAATTCAAGAGTTGACTTAATGACTTTGCCTTAATAATGTTATTTCATTCACAATCATTTTATCTGTTAAGTTTTATTACATTCAAACGAAGCTTTGCATATATAGAATGTAATATCGTTAGTAGGAATTGTGATTTTTCTACATAAATTTAACTGTACTTATTATAGGCCTACTCATGTTTTAATTTAACCTTGTCCAATTTTTAGCACTCTCTGGTGAGCCTGGTTTGATTACCAAAACCTGGGATCAATCTGTCTCAGTCAAACAGACCGTGCAGTGCTGATATTTACAAAATGACGGATATGAAAAGATCCTAGACAGTTGTTTGGGTCTCGTAATTTTTGTTTGTTGAGATATTTAATTGGATGAAAAGTTAATTGCTAATGGCCACACCCGAGATATACTTTTGAGCCAAATTTCAGAAGTTAAAAGGGATCGAAGTCCACCCTAGAAATAAACTATGCATTAAAAAGAAAAACTTAACCAAAAACATTGTTAGTACAATTTTTACAACTATGTTATGAGTACTTATTTCATAAAAATTTAAAATTTGAAACGAGACTTGTGGACGTCATCTGCATGATCTTTAATGCAAGCAATACTAACTCCACTCACGTAATTTTGTCCCAAAATATGTTATTACACGTGCAAATTACTACTTTTTTTGGATTATACACGTGAAGTGGCTATAGATGAAGTCATTAATAGGTCAATGGTATATTTCGTCTATATGAAACATTTTTCTTAAAGTTACGGAGGATATTACTAAATATGCAGCATAATACTGAAGCCTTATAGGATTAGTATTTCTTTAATGTATACGCTTGAAAGGGAAATACTTTCTTTTATAGGGTTAACTTTCACTTTAAAGAGGTATTACACCATAGAAATAAGTAATTTCCTTTCAAATATATCATTACAAAAATGCTATTCCGAAAATTTCACAATTATATTCTCCATATTATTTATATTTATAAAAAACTAAAATAAATCTGAAGTAAGACTGCATGCTACTGACGTCATATGTGCTTTCATTGAAGAAAATATTGCACTATACTCACTTGATTTTGTTCCAAAATGTGGTGCCTTGCACATACATTTTGCATTTGGTGTACCAGATATGTCATTAACACGTCAATACTTTTTCCTAAATTTATTATTAAATAAAAAATACTGAAAACATAGTTGTAAAATTTAGGAATAATAGGCCTATTTTTAATGTAGGCCTACTCTTGAAAGAAAATCCCTTTTTCCAGGGTGGACCAATCCCTCAATACATTTAGGCAAAATTTGTACATGATATTAGGTTAAAATTTCTAAAAACTTGGGCAACTTGGTTTTCATAATCTAGTATAGCACCCTACACATATAAGTTTCTGAAAACTTGAGTCAGGTCAGGAATGTGAATCAATCATAAAGGAAACTCATCGAAGACGTCTTCATAATCACGGTATATTAACTCTGTAATTCAATATTCGTTAATTTTTGTTGGTCTTATCATCACAGTGCAATAGCCAATGAACAGCTGGTGCACCACACAATATTATGATCAACTTTTATGTGCTCACTGTCAGCATACCCTATAACTGTTATAAGTACATCGTATACAGTAGCTGGTAACTTAATAATACACATCATAAGGGTTTAGACATTTGATATTGAATGCATGGCTGGCACGCATGATGTATGGATGGGGACTTATCTCTTACCCAAGAACCCGAGTCTGCTGTTTGCCATATAATTACACAAACAACAGGCATTTTGCTCCTTTCGTGTATTATCTTTCATTAAACAGGGCTCAATATATTTGAGGAACGATATAGAGACAGTACACAGCTGAAATAGAAAAGCTGTTTGTTGCCATGGCAATGCGCTTGTTATCTATGCCAGTGGAAATGGATCCATGCATATGATGTGTAGCATGCATGGCCCATGCACCCGAAGGGTATTGCACGGTGGTGGAGCCACCATGGGCACACTCGGAATACATCCCCCTCCCCCACCCATCTTCCTTGTTTCCATGCAATAACTCTACTACATGTGCATTTTCCCACATTGTGTATAGTCTACCACTCTGTGCTGCAGAATACATGTGTATGAACTGTGCCATAGTATTATTGGAAAGTGCTGTGATGACGAATAATACGACAACCGCAGAGTGCATGGGAAACATGTTGTACAAACACACATCACTGTTGAATTGCATTCAGTGTTGAGTCTAATTTGTGACAAGCAACACGCTTCATTGAAAGTGACTTAACTTAATTCTTGGCTTTTTTAATTTATTGTTGATGTACTAAGTGTGGAACACGTCATATTTCTTCTAGATGATTTCTATATATGAGTTATTTTGCGAAATCTTAGTTTTGGAAAACTTGACCTGGGTCGTGTGCAAAGGTAGGGTATTTTGATATATTCTTGGGTAGTTTTTTTAGGGCAGGATTTTTTAAGAAGGTTTTAGGGATGGGATTAGGGGCAAGGGATGGGGGGGGGGGGGGGGGAAGGTTCAAATGCTAAAAAAATTCCAAGGGGAGGTTTGGAAGTGCCCTTCACCCGTGCCCTATACATGTGGGCGTCCATAGTTGTGGGATATGGTTCATCTTTTATGGAGATGCATTGAAGAGAAAGTTATTTTAACATTTTTCAAAATCTGTTTTGAAGTTTGAAAAATTTGAAGTACAGACTGCATGCATGCTCTACAGTTCAAACTTTGAAGTAGGACCCTACATATTTTAAGGTAATTCAATTAGCATATAGTTACATAATTATGATCATCACTGAATCTGAAATACTTTTAAGTAAAGTAAATTATAATAAATTACCACCTAAATTGCCTGTCAAAGTTAATCAAATCACTTTGAATTATGTCAAAACATCAATTTGTTTGTTGTTTATTAAACACAATTTAATACGTGCATCATGAATAATAAAATAACATGTAATATACTTTTTTAAAATAGTTGAATTAAGTAGTCCTATCATTTAATTGTAAAATTTTGATGAGGAATTGAATTAGTATACTTAAAAAGTAAGTCAGCTTATTTACATTGAATTATGTAAATGGTGCAGTTTCATTATATTGTATAGGCCTACATGTATTTCATGCAATATAAACACACAAATTATGAACGATAAAATGCACAGTAAAGGTGTAATCTGCAAATTAAAGCTGATAGCCCTTACTTTTTTAACTTTGCATTGCACATTTTTGACTGTTTCTAGCATTTTGTTTGGCCGTCAGGTGGTCAAATTTGGTTTCTTTTAAGGGTAATCAGACCATAATTTTCTTCCTGGACCTTCAAGTGGACATTCCTGGACCATTACTTTGGTAATGGTTAAAGTTAGATATAATAGGCTACGTAAGTACTTTTTTGAGGGTTACTCAGGTAACTTTTTCTCCGAATTGTGCAAGCAGTGCTGCTCAGTAAGCCATTAGAAACTGAATTTGTGATTCTCCCATTTCTCCTGTGAAATTCATGTTTTTATTTATTAACCACTTGGGGCAGAACACATGTAATGAATCGCTCAAAGCCGCTAGTAACCTCGATTAACCCCTACAAAAGGTCTTTTATCCCCCATTAGTCTATGTATTTATCATGCTAATGTAGCAGTTTCAAAACGGGCTGAGTTTTGTCGCCAATTTGGTGTCTACTTTCATTATTTATGTGGGGGTGGGTGTATGTGAGTCTTTTGTGTTCTCTGGGGTAGAGAGAGACTATGAAGAAATTAATCATCCATTTACTTGTTTAATGAACTTTTCCTTTCCCAGCATTTAAGGTTCTGATTTAGGCAGTTGTTTTAATCATTGAACAGATGTTTCCTAAAACCATTCTGTCCATTTGTTAATGTATTCGAATGGACGTGTATAATAGTGAAGGAAAGGTGATATTAGCGTGTAAATGAGTATGTTGTAAATCGAGGGTAAAATAAGGGGGGAGGGGTGGTTGTCTTAGGACAAAAGCCCTTAATTTTGTAGGGTTTTGCTGATGAGGGGTTGTGCGAATTCGAATTCCCATTTGCAAAACCTTAGTCAACTCAGTCATTTGTTATGGGTTTATTTGTCCAAGCGCATGTTTGAAATTTGGAACTATTGCACTCTAAAACCAGTGACTAAATTCAAGACGTTTAACCCATCTTAATACCATTAAGATGCCAAAAAACGACTAAAGTATTGGGCACTTATTTCAAAGTGTCTTATTTTACCAAACATGTGACTTAATAAACTTACACATGTTTATACTTTATCTAATGTCTTAATTTAAGTTGCAAAGTTATACACTGTAAAAAAATAGTGTCTAAATGCTAGACACATTAAGCATCTTATTTGGTGTCCTAGTGTCTTAAGTATATACAGGTGGCTACTTTTAAAAATAGTCATGCCAACATAACTTTTTTACACACAACCGTCTGTAACGGTTTTCTTTCTATTGAAAAAGCAATAGTTGATGCATTGGTCAGCATTCTTCTGCTGGGTAAGAATGGTTGAAACTGATTTACATGGTATTTTTGTGTGGATTTGCATGGATTTTGTGTGGTATGGTGAAAACTATTACCGGGTGTCAAGGTAAAACTGCAATTTTACCGAGGGGCTCGGTAAAACAGCATTACCAAGTGGCTCGCAGTTTTACCAAGTGTCTTGGTAAAACTTAAAAGTTTTGTTAATTGCAGCATATTTGTTAATTGTAATTAATGCTGTTTTACCAAGCCACTCGGTAAAATAACAGTTTTACCGAGACAACCGGTAAAACTGCTCACAGTATATGCCTACTTTTGGTAAGATCTTCTAATTAGCTCTGCTGGTGCAAGCGGTAAGACGTTGGAACGGAAAGGTAGGGTTCTGTGATAGCAGTTCGAGTCCTGGTCAATGTGTCTTTTTTATTTCCATGTCTGGATTTTTGATGCACCAAAAATACACTGTAAGTGTCTAAATACAAGACACTTGACTTTACAGTATAAGGCATCAATTGACAGCTCACTTTTGGATTCACCATTAAGCTGGCTAAAATGGCTAAAAGTAAGTCACCGAGTTTTAGAGTGTATACAGCCAGTAATTATAGAAATCAGAAGATAAAGAATTCAAGAATATATTTCCATATGGAAATTCATCTTTTATCAATAATAATTATTGTTATAGTGGATGCAATTCTCACTGTTTAACATGGCAGCCTATGGGAAACACAAAATGTAATAAAATCATAGTTATTTCTGTAAAATGATACAAAAAACAATTTAACTGTGTTTTTTTTATTTATAGGCCTATTTACATACCCTTTATATAAAGAAAAAAGCATGTACAAAAATAAAAATAAATAAAATTGGTCATGGTTCTTTCTTGAAACCTGAGTATAGAATAGGCCTTGTGAGAAGCTGTCAACGGGATCTCCGCCTGTAACACAGACATAGTTATGGGGGCAAAAAGGATTTATTGGAACGTAAATGCATGAAACGCTATAAAAACACTACATAAAACACAAATAGAAAATATCAATAAAAATGGCGGCACGTTGATTTTTATTAACATGAGCAGCGCCGGAGACGTCAGCTGGTGTGACACAGCAACACGGGACACGGTAACACAGCAACAGGTTCGGGTCAAGGGGACATGGGAAGCACGGGACACAATGGCGGGTCCAAGGGCTACGGGGCACGGGACAACACATTGGGTGCAAGGGGAACAGCACACTAGGCACACTAGCAGAAAGGCTGTCAATTCGATTCCTGCGGTCCAGCGTTTGGCTCGATTTTCAGTTCTCAACTTGATACAAAACTGGTACGTCCGTCACACATCTGGCTCTCAATCTTCCTGAAATGTGCGTCAGCTCGAGCCCACATGCAAAGAAAATGTATTTTAAAATATATTTCGGAATATATTTTAAAATATCCAAGATTTGGGACATGAAATTGGTTTTAAAATATATTTAGAAATATATTCTAGAATAAATTTAAAAATA
>JAQFYV010000498.1:0-11120 GCA_034695065.1 Choneiulus palmatus | reverse complement strand
CGAGTAAATTTACATATTCAAAATGACATTTTTCCATTGGAGAACATTTTGGACTCCAAAATAATATTTCTCGCTTGCTGGTCTTAAATACTTTTTTCTCACGCCGATTTACATCGTGTGATCTGGGAAACTTGTGCAAGATGTCAGGAATTTGATTACAAAACTGATTTAGCAATGCATGTGCTTACTTAATTTGCTTTTCTTAGAAAACTAAAAAGAATGCAACTGTAAACTGTTTCGAGTATAAATAAACTAGCAATCATATAGTTATAAATCTGTTATTCATAAAAGGTCAGTCTCAAATTCCTGTCATTTTTCATTGTTTCCCCAGATTACCTAACAACGGATGCGTATGCTGGCAACAGGCAAGATAAATTCATCTTCCAGAAACGAAAACTCGCCGATGTCTTTAAACACTGGCTTTTCACTAACCGGCAACATCTCACTACTGCCATTTCCTTCGATAGAGATTTTGACATAGTCATCTATAGATCTTCTAACAAAACGAACAGTCTGGTAGCCGAAATTGATTGCAACCTCTGTGGCCACACGTCCAAAATTCACTTAACCACTAAGGGTTGGACCACTTCCAACTTTTACAGACATGTCAGACAGAAGCACTTTTCCAAAGATGCATTTGTGGAAAAAGCAAATGAATGAAGTCGGTTTCAGGAAGCCACTGAACTAAGCTTATATTTTCACCCCACACTTCACCACCTCACTTGTTCAAATCAAATTTATTTTTTGATTTTTTTTTCTTGCTAATTCAGGTGTTTGGAATGCCGGTCCGAATGATTTCTCTGAACAAAAACGAAGACTGGAAGAGAATTTTAACAAATGGATTTTATGTAATCAGCACCTGCTCGAAAACTTTGTTTCTTGCCAAAATACCTATAGCGTTAGCGTTTTACCATCTGCATGTAACGTTGACGGACTTACGGCAATAACTACTTGTAAACTGTGCGATCCGCCTAGAGAAGTCAAAGTTCATTTTGAAAAGGGAAATGGCTGGACTACTTCAAATTTCTATACCCATTTGAAAAGTTTGCATCTATGCTCCGTAAAGCCTCGCTATCGTGTTAAATGACTTCCGATTTCTGTCGATTGGCAATTTGGCACCAAATTCTGTGACTGGTTAGATTGAATTTGATCTTGGTTTGATCGGTTGGAAATGATCTGGCCAGATTTTCTTTTTAGGGTAGTTAACACACTTTGTAAGGATTGATTTGAAAGTGTATGGATCATACTACCATGCTTACTATTTTTTCACCATTTTATTCCACTTATGGTATGTCACTTGCAACGTTTGAGAACCATAGTTAGTTATTAACCTGATTTGTTCACTATTTTTGCCTATTTAATTTAGGCTATATTAGCACTACGACACAAGTTGTTCTCACTTAATGAAATAATACATATACTTGACGGAATGTTAGTTATCCTTGCAATATATTTTAGGAATAAATAAATTACCCAGTTTAACACATAAAATGCATTAGATCATCTTGGTGCTTTGGTTCGATTGTAATGTTTGGCTTTCTTTTTGATAATTCAGGTATGTGCAATAAGGCCGAGTTCGAGGACACATCGGATGTATTCGCTCAACATAAAAGAAGAATTGCTAAAAATTTCAAGGCCTGGCTTTCTGCTAATTCTCACAATCTCAGATATCCTATTTTGTTTGAGAGGGACTTTTCTGTTCATGTCTATGCCTGTTCCAAATCTGCCAATGGTCTCACCGCAGAAATCACTTGCAATATTTGCGACCCCGGATGTCTGAAAAGTATTAAACTTACCGGTGGCATTAATTCCAACTTTTACAGCCACATCAAGTGGAAACATTTCATCAAAAGTGGTGCGGCTTACCGAAAGATCTGAATGACTTCGTATCACGTTTAAAACTTTGGGCATTATTTCAGTAGTTAGCTATTGAGGAGTTTTAATGCAATTTTCATTTAGGGTTTCCCGTCTTTTAACTTCTTTTAAAACCCGAAGCAATAGTTTTTAATCACACGAAAAAGCATCTCGGAGAGCCACTGAATGCAAATCCATCATCCCCACGATTCGTAATGCTATTTTCTTTTAATCATTCAGGTGTTCGCATAGTTTGGGCCGAAGATTTTGCTCTGCACGAACGAAGACTTTCGGGAAATTTCAAGACTTGGCTCTGCGCAAATGCTCAGTATCTTAAGTCACCAATCTTGTTTGATAGAGACTTTAACATTAACGTTTATGCCTGCACAAAAACGATAAGCGGATTGGCTGCAGAAATCACATGCAATATATGTGGCCCTACATGCTCCAGGATCAGAATCCAAGGGGATTATGGCAGGGGATGGATTACATCCAACTTTTATGCCCATATTAAAAAGAAACATTTTATTGCTGGCATGTACAAAACATGCTCCAAAAAATTTAAAGTGGAAAAATGATTGAGCAGTTTTAATTTCAGTTGGTTTATTTATTAGAAATAGACGTGGCAGCTTGGATGTTATGATTGAGTAACAGACATTTTACAATTTAGTCTTATTTCGACGTATAATTTGATATCATCTCCTTAGTTTAGACCTGTAACATTCGAAAATGTATCATACATCATTTTTGCAAACAATTGTGAATATCCTGATTCTTAATAAATTCCAAAACTTAAATATTTGAGGTCTGGTGAGTTGTACGGCATGCATAGTTACCGTTGTAGAGCATAATCAATGTCATATTTTTTGCAAGAAATTGTAATATCCGGAAAGTGAAGATTCGTAATAAAAGCATAATTTTATCTATATTTTTGGATCTGATGATGTCGAGTTTTAGGTTGTTTAGTTATTATACAATGTTGTAAAACCGAAAACAACGATAATTTACTCCGCACCAATATTTTAAATATCAATTTTGTTAATTGGTGAAAAGAAAACAATTGTGTGTCAGATTAATTTGTTTTTGATTACTGGAAAGTTTGCTGGTTTCAGAAGATCTAAATTCATTAAACTAATGATCCCAAGGTTGAAAAACAATCATTATTGAGAAAGTACTGCTTTGAACTAATTGTATGTTATGAGCTCCAATCATATTAGATGGAGAGATTTTTACTTAAATCACTTAAAAATAAATCGTACGCCTAGCAAAATTTGTTAGGTTGTTTATGTGACCAGTACGTTATGATGTAGGGATTTAAATTCTACATAAGTATATTTAAAAATAAATACTATACCTAATTTGTGAGGTAGCTAATGTGGTTTCGAGTTTTCAAGTATTTAATTTAAGTATTCTAAAGAATTCTTAAATGAAAAATAAGATTTTTGAGCCATACTTGTCAAATATTAGGTACACAGTAATCTTTGGGACATATGTAGCCTACATTTTGAAGAGTTTGTCCTAAAAGACTTTTCCTTCAATCCAGGTCTTCCGACTGATATTCTGATGGCGATGAATGTGGATTGTGCTGTAGAAGAAAGAAGAGTTAGTGATAATCTAAAGCATTGGCTACGGTGCAATGCCAGCAATCTCAAGAACTCTGTCGTATTTGACAGAGATTTTAGGGTTGAGGTGCTCATTAATCAGATATCGGGTCGTCTCGGGGCTTATATAACTTGCAAGCTGTGCTGCCCCGCCAAAAGACTTAAAGTTCAAAGACATTTTGTCGGCAGGTACTGGATCCCCTCTGATTTCTACCGACACATCCGATCCAAGCACTACAAACCCAAGGGTGATCTCCAATCCAATATGGTCGCTTTGATGCAAAGTGATTCCTATTTTCCAGATGAAAACTTTTCATTTATGTAAGTGATGGAGAATGGGTTCTTGCGGACTGGCCATTTTTGTTTTCTGATTTTCTGGTTTCGTGCTTCAAAACACTTAATCTAATGTTATGCATCCAATAATTAAGCAGATATATATGATTGTCAGCATTTTTTTTTACATTGCAAGGAATGATTTTTTTGTGTAGAGGATAATGTAGTGTGTGGGGGTGGAGGGGATGTGGTGTACCAGGATATCAATACTGCCACCAAGCCACGACTTGGGAACTTTAACACTTTAGTTTTGTTAACCTTTATAAAAAAAACTATGTTTATTAGTCTTGTCTCTGTTGAAAACTAGGCAAAATTATTAACAGTATTTTTGGTAATCTTTAATATAAGCAATATGCCCTCCTTCACTCTCTTGGACCCATGGGTACCTATAGCTAAGCTTGTGCTACTATCGGGATAACTTTTAAAGGAGGATAATAGTTTCCATCCTGGATTTATAGATCTCTTGATAGTAGACCATGAGCATAGATATGGAATGCCATTGTCAAATGCATGCTCTGTTTTATATTTTGGCCTAGAGGAGTTTTTTCACGAAAATGTGTCTTTTTTGCAGTTTAGCAGAGGGTTTCAGTAAATATTGTCTTAAAAAAATATATATATAAAAAACGCCAAATTGAAAAGGAAAACCATAGCTCGGTAATTTTGACTTCATTTTTCGCATTTTTTGCGTTAAAATTTTTTAAAAAAAATACATATACTGAGATATGGAAAAAAGTTCCAAATATCCGAACTTATTTTTAATTTTTATTTAATTATTGAAGCAAAACAATTTTTTTTTTTTTTTGGAAATGGGTTTCGAGACCACCTGGGGATTAGCATTCTCTTCAATTTGGTGTTTTTTGTCTGTGTACCTTTCGGTGGCCAAAAGCTGGTGCAAAAATTTCATAAGAAAAATTAATACAGCTATAAAATCCCTTGACATAGCCTATATTGATATACATGCAAATGTTGTTAGGCACTGAGGTGTCCATTTGGCTGCATTATGGGAGTTTATTGCAACATGTCCCACCCTGACCTTATCCCTTGTGGCCATGTTCAACACCTTGACATGGCCAACAGTTGGGAGGTTGTGTATGAAACATGTGAATATGAGGATCATCTTCTATTTTATTGCAGTTTTATAGTCTACTTTAGCGTAATTCACATTATTAACACCAGAATCGAGAAGAACATATTTTCCTGTAAAGATAATTCTTATGTTCAGAAAATTAATTTTTACAATGGTTACTGAACTAAATCACAGTCGGGGACTTGGTCTGATAAAGAGCCACTGAATCCAAAAGTGAAATATATAATGTAGGCCAACATTTTTCTATTGTCCTTTCTCCAGGTTTCCTCCAGCATGGGGTACCAGGTATTCCAGGTTCTTCCGTTGTTTACAGCTATGTTCCAAGTGCTCCATTCGTTAAATTCGACTATCACAACGACGAATTGAAGCTAGAGAACAATATCAAAACCTGGCTTTCTATAAATGGTCATCTGCTCAACAGGCCATGTTCATTTGAGGATACCTTTAGTATTGAAGTCTTTCCAGCTGAATCTCTTGTGTACAATCTCTCGGCGATGGTCACTTGTAAGTTGTGTTCCCCTGCAATGAAAGTTAAGGTGCAAGGAGCTCTGGGACGGAGATGGGTGACGTCCAATTTCATAGCCCATATGAAAAAGAAACATTTTACTGAAAAGCCCTGCCCTACTTTGAAGGAAGTCAATGTTGGTGTAAATTATACACAAGGAATATAAGAAAAACGGCTTAAAATTACACATTATTTTAGCCTTTCTTATTTATTGATATGCATAGTGTTAAAGGAAAAGTCTCACTATATGGTAAGTTATTCTTAAAACAAAGACGAGGAAAATTTATTAGGAAAATTTAAATTTTATACCCACTGTTTGGAATTGGGGCCTACATTGGCAACACCATATTGAGCTTAGTGAGTTGAAAGCAAATGCGCAACTAGTTTTCATTTTTACCACCACTTTAACTCTATGCAATAGTTGTGTTTAAAAATATAGCCATAAAGAGCTGTGGTAAAAATTTAGAATAATAAATATTACGCATTTGCTTGTCTTACTCTACTAACAGGCAATATGGCACCGCAGTTATACAGAAAATTGAAAGATAAAATTACTTTTGACACAAAATGTCATACCAATATTTACGAACATTTTTTTTTATCCTTTTTTGGATTGCCCACCTATTTAATAACACTAATCAATTTCATAATTGAAATGTTTCCCTAATTATATTTTAATTTATATTTACAACATAAATTGCTATTTATAAAAAGATGGTGTAATATGTGGTCAAAATACATTGCAAATGTATTATGTATTGTAAATTAAGCATGACTTGAATAGATTAAATGCAGCTGTACAAGCCTTTGCAAGGCATTGTTTTAGACTAAATATATTTTTCTGATTTTTTAGGGGGAGGGGAGGAGTCAGAGAGAAAGAGAGGGTTATAGAAGATTTTATTACGATAGTGTAACTAAGGGGGAGAGGGAGAAAATGTTTTGAATTAGTCTATGTTTAATCATTTGTGGATGGCCCCTGTTGAACAGCGTCTGCTTTTATTTAAACTCCTATGCTGTCAAGAATCTCAGCTAAAATTGGTGTTGCCTTAATAAAGTTAAAGGGTATTGTTCTTATCTCCTAAAATTGCTGGCAATTGTTCATTAATTAGAATTAAACGATGCGTTATAAACATTAGCCTATGGAGGGTATAGACGTTGTAGCCTTAGCTAAAGCAGAAAGTTATGCCTATATTTAATAACATCTCTTGAGAACTGCAATGGCTATCCTGTATTCTTTATATTTACATCGCATATATTACAATTGATGAACTAATGCCCTTAGTTTTGGAATGTACAAATCCTTAACGAAATCATTTTTTTGCTTTGGTTTTAATTGAAACAACATCGAATTGAACTGGGCTACTTGTTGAAATGAACACTACAGGAATCCCAAATATCACAACTTATGTTTTCTAGCAATGTAGAAATTCATTAAATTTAACGTCAGCGTTTCTTGCTATCTTTTCCATTTTTATTTTGAGAAAATAAAATAATATTGAAATCTATCTTTTCGCTGCATTTGTGAATGTATTTTTCTAAGAATTATATTATCTCGAACTTACTTACAGCATGCTTATGTAAAATACCATAACATTAGTTGACTTTTGCAATATTTCATTTATTTTGAGAAAAAAAACCTATAGGTGTATGTTATGTGTGAGAGAATGTACGTAGAACATCGTAGAACAAGAAAATTTACAATAATCTTATAAGAATTTGCTTGACATTCTTTATTGAAAGTAAGTTATACAATCCTATCAATATAATTTGGTCTGAAGTCACAATTAGCTGTTACAGGTTTGATTTTCAGTTTTCATATGACATTTTTTTTTCATAATGACTATCTCGGCTTGAATTTAGTAGGATATCGTATTGACTTGCGTACTGTTTTTAATAATACATGCTAAATACTATGTCACACAACAGTTCATAAAGAGAACGGTCTTCGAAATCAGCCACTGAATCTGACTCGATAGATATTCACTGGGATTTATGGATTCGTGTTCATTGCTTATAACCAGGTTTTTTCGGCATTTATCCGGAAGACGAAGAGGCAATATTAACGGAAGTATTTCAGGACCAAAGAAGACTCGGCGAGAAGTTGAAAACCTGGCTAATATGCAATCAGCATTCCTTCGATGTGCCAGTTATTTTTGAGAGAGATTTCATTATTACCGTTTACGCGACACGATCCAAGACCTATAACCTTTCAGCCGAAATCACTTGCAATTTGTGCAACCCATCTGATATTATCACTTTGCAGGGAAACAGTGGTATAAAATGGTTTGCCTGTAATTTTTATGCCCACATGAAAAAGAAGCATTTCAAACGTTCATTCGTTAAAGGGTATAAAGTCCTTACCTAGGATATTGAAATTCTTGGTTAAATGAGCTGTATACTCATAGAAATTCTGAGATAAATTAGATTTCATTCTTGCTAGCTAAAATAGTTTTCCAAAACTTAATTGTGCTTAGTACCCGCCTCGTTACTCTGTATTCAGTTTGAAAAGTATAATATCCAAAAATTTTGCTTAGTGTTCCTGACTTTTCTTGACGGTTTGTGCAAGATTTGAGTTTTAATATTTTACTTAGAATTTAATTCAAGTATACTAAATAAATGTCTTCCCATATGCAGAATATTAACTAAAAAAATAATTGATTGTATAGGTCTATTTACTAGTATAATCTGTATAAAATACTCATATAAGAAGCGTTCTGATGTTATAATGTTATTGTGCAATATTTGCAAACTATGTTCCTCCTTAACAAGCGCCATGTCAAAGCATTAATTGTGTTTAAATTAAACAGCATTAACTGATATTTGGCTAGGAAAAGTTTAAGGTATTACAGGTTTTAAAATTCCCCTTGTAATTTTAAAGTTAACTAAATTTTTTGGGACCTAGATATTTACTATAATTTTATCCTTTTAATATAATGTTTATTCGTTTATTATAAATATATAACTGTGCATTGTGCAATGGAAAATGGAAGATTGGTCTTCAGAAGCGAATGAACTGCAATGCAGAACTCATTTTTCTGCATGAAATAAGCTTAATTCTTAAGTATACGATTTTATAACTGCTCACACTTGGTAGCTTGTATGAGTATTATGCAAGGACGTCAGACGTTAGTTTATTTTTGAAAAAAAAAAATGATTGCCAACACTTATTATTTTGCCAGTTGATATTTTCAACTGGGGGCTATGCCTTTTTCTTCTGTAGTTCAGCAACAGTGTTCATTGCCAAGGTATTATGTAGCTGTCGAACATGTGTTATATTTTGTCCCCTTCTTGGTCGTGTTTTAATATTATTTGAATCTCATATTAGTTGATCTGGACATAGTATCCCTAATAGATTTAAAGGGAAACTTTATACTTTAAGGTACATATAAGTTATCTTTGAGAAAAGCGAGAAAAAAAGTTAATAGAACTGAAATTAGCATTTTGATCAAATTTAACTTAGAGTTCTTAGTCTTGGGCAGGACCATATTGTCTACTAGTATATGTGTAAATGCTATTCATTTTTAACACTCGTTTTTGTCTTCACTTTTATCTCTAATAATTGTGTGGGAAAAGTATAGCCAAAAGAATAGTGGGACAATTTGAGAAATAGTTACACAAGTGCACTATTGGGCTATATGGGGGAAGGACATTTTCTAGTAATTAAAGGTCTTGTAAAAGGTATAATTACATAAGGTTAAGTTTGATTAAAATTATAATTTCAATTCTATTTATTTCTTCATGCGCAATTGAACATGCATTTTCATTATGTGTTTTATTGAATAAAGGTATTGTAAATGCAGTTGCTTGTGTCTAGTTGATTGAATCTAATGTAATTAATTAAAATTATCATTATATATGCATAGCTCTTGACTATTATTATAATATGTAGGCTTGCTTTCTAGAAGTGTTTGGTAGCCTATCTAGCGTTTCTTAAAGGTTGTATATTTTGAGATAGTACAAATGTGATTTTATTCCTCCTGTTTAAAAAGTACTGCGACATCTTTGCAATTTTTAAGCTCCATTTTGTAAGTTTTCGTTGATATTGTAGTCGTTAAGGCCTTCTAAATTTGCTTCTGTTGACCTTATGATGTATTGTAAGCTAAGATAAATGGTTATGGGTTTATAGTAATTTAATGAACAAAATTAGTTTATTAAAGGTGTTAGATGGAAATCTTTAATTTTTTGTAGTATCGGCACATTGCCAAATGGTGGGTACTGCTGAATTGGAGTATCATCCAGGACCTACAAAGAGCCGGGTAAGTGCCTCATATGTTAAATAGTAAATTGTTTATCTTAGTTAAGAGGGGATGATGGCAAACACCATTTTGTATTCTGGGTAGTTTGATGGCTGCAGAGTCATGACCTAAAAGGGAAAATGTACTGTATGGAATGCCATTTAAAAATTATTGCAAAGTGTAATTTCTAATGTTTGGCAAAGTTTTTGCAGATCCACACATTAAATGTTTTCCTAAATGAGTATATAAAAAATGCAAGATTTTATAAATAAAATGATAGTGAGGTAGTAACAGGCTCGTATTTCGCTTTGTTTAGTGTAAGGATTAAAAAAACATTTACTGAGAGGCTGGGGAATAAACATCACTGAAATCTGAAATTATTTTAATTTTCTATTTAAGTATCGACCCAAATTTTTGAAAAGAGCTTTGTCACTACCTAAATATTAGCAAGCTCTTCAATTTTTTGTCTATGGTTCTTTGATTGTTGAAATGAAACTTTTCTATGGGCCATTAGCACAATCATCCCCCCTTAAATAGTTGATTTTAAATCCAATGAAACTCTATTCCAACGGTTTG
The DNA here is from genome assembly GCA_034695065.1 of Choneiulus palmatus. Classification (NCBI taxonomy): domain Eukaryota; kingdom Metazoa; phylum Arthropoda; class Diplopoda; order Julida; family Blaniulidae; genus Choneiulus; species Choneiulus palmatus. The sequence continues at coordinate 929 of JAQFYV010000498.1, read as the reverse complement.
TATTTCACAAATTCCTGGAACAGGGTAGGCTATACAAATTTATTTTCTTAAAAGCTTTTTTATTCCGTTAGCCTGCAGGTTGGACCTGTACGGAAGTGGATTCAATCAGTCTTTCTACACCAAAGGTTAAAATTGCTTTCTGGCAAAATAAAAAAAAATAGCAAGGTTATTGCAAAACGACTTATTTTCCAATTTCTTAGGAAGAACTAATTGCTGGAAGTGGTCTATTCCTGACTCCTAGTCAGAAGCAGCTTATTCTGTTTCATAGTGAGGGTTCTCCTGCAGAAATTATTAGAGCCACTTTATCCTGTCTCTATACTCCTGAACAGCTGGCTCAGTTTTCGGCCAAAGGTCAACGTAATTCGAAAGCAATACCTAAAAATGTTCTGGATGCTATCAAGGGTAAGCGAGTATGGTATATTGTTTTTGATTTTTGTTAATCAGAACTGAACAAATGCTACTGTTTCTCAACAGCACTTGTGATTGCGCATAGTGATGCAAGTCAGCCCAAATTAAGAGCTAGTACCTTTAATAAAATTGTCAATAGAAAATGTGCAACGGCCAGAAGAGCTACATCAAGAAAAGTGGATTCTGCCAATTTGACAGAATAAAGTTATATACAGCTTGTTTTGTATTGTTCGGGAAATGTATCCAAGTAGGTAACTATTTTTGATGTAATCGTGTAAATATTACTTGTTGAATCCAAGCATAAACTACTGAAATAAAGCTATAATATTTGGTAACAAGCGTGTTTAATTAAATAAGTCTTGCTTACTTTCTTGGGGAGATGTGTATTACATAATTCAACCTATGTAATTTAATTACTTTTCTAAGTTTACTAACAAGTAAACTCTCACACTAATTCTCACATTAAATAGGATAGTTATCCTGATAGTGAGATTACCCCCCTACCAAATGGCATTTAATTG
>JAQFYV010000497.1:0-11128 GCA_034695065.1 Choneiulus palmatus | reverse complement strand
ATGCATAGATATTTAATAAAAAATTAAAATAAAATTGAAATGAAACTGATGCTGACGTCATAGACCGGTTCATTTGAGCAAAGATCAATGTATTCAGTGCTCGAATGAAAGGTCTATGACGTCAGCATCAGTTTTATTTCAAATTTTGTTCAAATTTTTTTTATAAAATAACTATGCAGAACATAGTTGTGGAATTTAAGGAATACTATTTTTTTCTCACTTTAAAATTGAAATAAAAAAAAATAGTACTCAATGCTCGAATGAAAGGTCTATGACGTCATCATCAGCTTCATTTCAATTTTTTTTTTTATATAAAATAACTACCGTATGCAGAACATAGTTGTGAAATTTTAGGAATAGTATTTTTTTTCTCACTTTAAAATTGGAAGAAAAAAAATAGTACTCTGTGCTCGAATGAAAGGTCTATGACGTCATCATCAGCTTCATTTCAAATTTTATTTTAATATTTTTCTTTATAAAATAACTATCGTATGCAGAACATAGTTGTGAAATTTTAGGAATAGTATTTTTTTTTCTCACTTTAAAATTGAAAGAAAAAACTATTGTCTGGGATGGTCTTCCACTTTAATGCTACGATTTTATTCTGCCAACCATTAGCAAATATAGCTAACATGTGTTTGGAAATGACCTTCCATATCTTTGGTTTTTCCGTCATGGTTGTGCTGCCATCAAGTGATCCAGAATTACAACTGGCATTTAACACCATCTTCCCTTAAAAACTTATTTTTTTTTTCATTGAAAATAACTTTCAATAAAGTGAAACTTTCCCAATTTCATTTAGAATTGAATATAATTATACATCTTGAAATTGTATTTCGTACCTTTCTCCCTCAACTCCATGGGTATTTAAAATGCACCAGTTTGAAAATAGAGACATTTACTGTACACATTTATAGGTACATTTTGGTAATTTATATGCACACGTGACTGCAGTGTTTGTACAATTCCCACCACAGATCTCTGCATAAAACTAATTCCGTTTTGCGAGTCTCCTGACGATATGGATTCTGGAAACATGCGGTATAAAAGCCACATTTACACATGCTATGGCTGTGTCTACTACTCTATATTGGTGACTATACTGCTAGTTCGTGCTAAAAGAAATTACCATTTGGCCACAACTTGTTCCAATAGTTGAAATTGACAAGGAAAATGGCAAACTCCACTTTCCAGAACTTTACGTCTGTTCATCAGAGCTGCCAAAATGTTTTATGCATGTTGGCAGTTACCGTCAACCCAATGGGGCAGAAATAATGGCAATGTGTGCATTTGACGAGGTCAAGGATCGTTTGGGGCCTATTATTATTGATTGGGATCATACAGGGTGGCAGCAAAAATTGCATCAGTGTCACCAAAAGGAAAATACCTTTATAAAAGTTTAGGAAAATAATATCTTGAGACCAGTGAAAGATATTATTTTAGACAGGATATTATTTAAAGGGCAAGTCTCTCCATAATGAGTTATTTTTAAAAACGAGAAAAAAAAGTTATGAGTGGCATAGAAATTCAAATTTTTATCTCACTTTTCATTAAATAGCTTGAAATTCTACAACACAGCAAACTGGTCTTTCATGAACAGGGCCATGTTTTAGTCACTGTACTTTGAACTCCCATTCAGCTAATGCAAACACGTTTGGTCACTGTAATTTGACCTCCCATTCAACTAATGGAAACTTGCAACAATATGGCGCTGTTCATGTAAGAGCAGTTTGCTATGTTGTAGACTTTACAGCTATTTAATGAAAAGTTGGATAAAATTTGAATTTCTACACCCCTGATAATTTTTTTCTCGCGTTTGTAAAAATAACTTTCGATATGGAAGACTTGCCCTTTAAGACAGGCTCTAATTCAACTAATTACCCTACAGTCAGCAATCAAATGCCATTTGGTAGGCCATTTAACTATCCTATTTAATGCGAGAATTAATGTGAGAGTGCGGTCGTTGCCGACTTTTAGTTGAACTGCCTCAGCATTCGCCTGGAGGAACTTTGGGAAACCACGAAAACCAAAGTCAAGACAGCCGACCTGGGAATTGAACCCAGGTCTCCCGAATGCCAATCCGGTGTCTTACCTCTAGTCCACCGTGGCTCGGTCAACTACAGACATGATGAGCAAGACAGGACCGGCACATTTTATTATTTTAGAGATTGAATAAGACTTAAGTGTTATTATTATGCCCATTACTTTCAATGGATTTTCCCACGACACTTAGTTTTATTCATTTTCCAGGGTGTTATTTGTTAGTATTACTGCCTGTCCATCTACTGATTGATGTGGATAATTACATCTAATTTGAGAATGTTAACCATTAATACATAGAGTTCCTACTATGTTTTATGAACTGTTTTAAGAACTATGGGTCGAAGCACAGCACTGTTTGTCATCTCTTAAATGTGAACTATTTTTCGTCTGTGTAGAAGTATTGAGTGAAAAGCGACTGAATTTGCCAATTGTTGTCAATAGATGGCATCCAAAATCTCCCGATTTTAAGCTATCCACGACTGTAATTAAGTTAGATCCTGGTTGGATCGAGCTGAATTCTTAATTTTTCATTGGTTTTCGATAAACAAAAGACAAGATTTCTTGATCCAATGGGGATTTAAAATGGGGTTAAAAATTGCTGGGCTCATATTGTTCCTGAATAACCTGGGCCATTGCAGCGCCCTCTGGTTAGACTTTTACATGATCATTACTTCAAATCAATCCACCTTATACAAATGGCATCTTCTGAATAACACACAGAACATGGGTCGATTAGAATGTCCATGGAATGGAAACAAGTATTTCTTGAATCTATTAAATTTTGTAAGAACCATTATGCCAAGGACCTAATTATCTTAACGCCGGCAAGAAATAAGTTCAAGAACAGTTATCCACATTTTTTTAAAGATTATGTATTATGTAAATGCACACAACCGTGTGTGAAACGTCTTTTCGAAGGCTAATCAGAGGGCGCTTCAACAGCCACCATTATAATTTATTAAAATGGCATGGAATATTTTTTTGGTTATGAAAAATGTCAGTTAATGTCAGTGAAATCTTGGACGAACATGTACCAGACAACAAATCTTCTATACTCCTCTCACACTTCGAACTGCCAAGGTCCTGTACCTATAGTCATTCGAGCCTCATTTGATAACACAAAAATGGATGACAAATGAGGACAAACATTTTCAAAATATTACTTTTTCTATATCTTATCTATTGTTTTAAGTAAACATTGTATCGTGTATTTGAATCGGAATATATTCCCAATCCAATATACAAGCCATTTTGAATGAAATCACATGCTCATTTCAGAATTTTTAACGCGTAGGGCTGCAAGATTTGTCTAAGGCAGCTTTCAATGGACTGCTAGTGTGACGGAGATGCTTAGATATCTGCACTGCATGGGATACTTTAAGGTTGCGACGGGAAAACTTAAGCTTGCGATTATTTAAGATTTAATTTAACGTGCAATTCTAGTTTAATTATCAATATTTTTTAAGAAAATCTAAGGGCCTATAGACGTCAAGCTCATTCTAAGCAATTGATTTAGATTCGTGCAAAACAAGACAGCTATTATTGGTCTATCTTTTTGCGTTCGATTAGACTGTGAAATAACCTTCCTATAAACATCTGAGATTTGTTAGGAATTCAATTTAACGATGATGTTGAAATCTTGGATGACTTCAGAGAACACTCCAGATTGCAGGATTATATACCCCCTACCATTATGACATTAGTTTGCTGACAGTATAGGGTACTGAATTGAATTGAATTGATAAAAATGCATTGCGGCACTTACATACAGGACTTCAATCCTAGTTTATCAGAAAAATTGTTGTCTGGTACATGTTCGTCCAAAGATGAAATTAAAGTGTATGGTCAAGGGAAGTTATGGAAGGTCAGGGAAGCCCACGTATAGAATTTTGTATGAATCCAGTATTCGTATACGAATTGTATAACCCATTTATGCCAAACTATAAATAAAAAATGTAGAATACCACCAGCCATAAAACTCTGGGTTTCTTATGAAGATGTTATTGGGAAAACGTCTTAGCTCGATGGAAATGACCAAGATTCTTCTTCCAAAGAATATTTTGCTATTTTACGACCGGCGTCTGCCGGCAGCTAGTCATGGTATAGCCCCTCGCAAATAGCGTTTGTCTGTACTCAACTAAGATTTACTTCTCAAGTTTATTCCCATTTGTCTTGCTGGCTCTTTCCGCCACAGTGCCCGAAAGGATGGAAATATGTCTGGAACTTAGTTGAGCATCCTGGGAAGCCACCGGCCATTATTGCACTTAGTTTTATTTGGTTGTAAATTTATGAAATTATTGCCGCACTTGTGGTTTCCAGCGCACATTCCCTGCAAATAGCTGTGCCCTTTGCGGCAATTAATATAGCAGGCTCTGCTCTTGAAAGGGCACTTATCCCAGACAAAAGCTATGCACAAAGCTAGCCTGTAGACTATATATCGTTCAATGATAAGTGTGGCGAGATTAACGGATACTCGAAAACTGTTCAAAGGCATGCTGGGACTTTGATTATCACTATAGTTTTCAACTTGGCAGGGTTCTTCAATCACTGGAGGGTGGCCACTTTGCAGTAATCATTCTTACTTTGCTCGCTTATGGCCCTTTTCTTATCACGGACTCTACTAGCTGCCACTAATAACTAATGGAAATGTGAAAGCTTGTCTTAGTTGCCGCACCGGAGTTCCGTTCTGCTGGCAAGAACTATTTTTAAAACACTATTGTGTGGCTGTAATCAGTAGATTAGCTATTGATCAATGAATGGATCCATGTTCTGGCCATTGAAACTTGTTGTTAGCTTTAGACTTCAAATCCCAGTGGAAAGTGGATATTGGACTTGTTGCGCAGACTTTGCGCTTTTGGCAAAATCTAAAATTACAAATGCAATCTAGGAGCAAGAGTGTGAACTATATACTCTGTTCCAGAAGAACTATAAAGTCATTGATGCGCCTTCTGGTTAGCGATTTTTGCATGATTAACACTTGAAATCAATCTGCCTTACAAATTGCGGTACTGGATGATACGAGGAGCTGATGTCCTTTGGAAGGTCATATGATATTTCTCGAACTTTAGACATGAAATGAAGAGCTTCCAATGGGATTTAAATTCAAGGAGTCATATTTTTGCCAAAATGTGATTTTTAATTGTATCAGAACAAATTTGCCATAGAAAATAATGATATTTTGAATTACACTAACTTTTTTAAAATATTGTAGAGTGGTCTAGAAGTCCCTTAGGAACTTCAGATTGACAAATATAAATCCAGGAAAAGTTCAAATACTTGAAAACAGCATTATCTCAAAATTTATAAAAAAAATTGGAGATAATATATTTTGGAAATAAGCTCTTCAAATTTAGACAGGTATTTCTGCATCTATACAATTTTGCACAGCAATTAAGCCAAGGTTCAAAATCGCTCTTACTTTTAGCACCATATACTTCAAATGTCTGCATTTTTTAAAGTGACTAATATAGGTGCACACAACTGTGTGTAAAATGGCTTTTCAAAGACTGAACAGAGGGTGCTTCAGCGGCCCTAGTTATTCTGGAACAGAGTATATAGGAATTAGGATCCTGTACTATACATGGCAGTATAGAATGTTGAAAAAGGTTAATGCAAGCTTGTGTCCATCAATTGCGAATGGCCGCTCATGTCAGGTTTAACAAATATTAAATTTAAAGTATAAGTCATGCTAGGGAAGTATTTTTTCTTTCAAGAGTATACATTAAAGACTGATATTCTTAAAATGTTAACACTAAGTCATCCATTATTTGAATTTGAAGCACTGGTTAAGGGGGAAGATTTCCATAACTCATTGTTGCTCTGATGATAACTGCAGCTGCACGTCAAAAATGTTGGCCTTAATTTTAATCTAAACTTTCCCATTAGAGGATTGCCCATACTAGGTTGGAGTACTGACCTGTTTTAAAGCTTTTCATAATTAATCTAAGGAAAAATAAGAAAACTTAAAAATTTAAATAAATAAAAATTTAAAATATAAAAAAATATTTTATGCCTCCTAGATTCACAACCTAAGCTACACACCAGTTGACCTGGCCCTGCCCGTATATGTACGAGTCATATTACACCAGTTGCTTTTTTTTGTTTCCCATTGAACTATATTACATTTCCTTTATTGAACTACGTTATCTTCAGTTGCATTCTTTATTATTTGACAAATTCATTTCAGTTAGATAGAGTTGATATGATAAATGGGTGTCCAAAAATCTGCCAGCTAATGGGCCAAATAAAAGCTCGTTATTGGATGGAAAGTGTTCCAATCAATGTGGCAAAAAAAAAAAAAAAAAAAAAAAACAATTTGGTAATTAATTTACTCGTGAGTTATGAACACTTCTTGTCTTATTTTTTGGCCGTTGTTAATAAATCATGTTAGATAACGAGGTGCGCTTAGAATTGCTGTGTCATTACTCGTAGGTGTTAAAGAAAACAAATGAAGTGATGTAAACCTGCATCAATGGTATAGGCCTACATATACCGGTTCACTATATTTTCACTTTCTTCTAAGTTGTTAGACATGGACTGTACTGGATCAAAAACAATATTGGATGAATACGAGAAATTGAAACAAAAATGACAATGTATTCTCTTGTTCATATTATTCAATAATGTGTGGATTTTCTAAAATCTTTCGGATATATCAAATCAACTTTAAAAAAGAAAATATTGCAGCAGTATATATGAAATTTTTAATTATGTACAGGACTTAAACTGATATGTAGGCCTATACTCGTTTATTCTATGACTTTTCAGGGCACATTTTTAACATTTTTGTTGTCATCACCATAAATGCTATATTTAATTCTCTCTTTAATTAAAATAACAGCACATTCGAGAAAATATTCTATAATGAAGTGACATGTCTATAAAAATACTTTGTTGTTATTTTAATCTCAGATTATGTGCCTTACATAATTCTTTGAGCTATTATCTTAATATTAGTATGTTTATTAAATATGTAAGTTTACTATATATATTTTCCCAATAGATTACCATTAGATTTTTGGAAATACAAGAAAATCGTTTGATTTTTTTTCTCTATAGAGGATGAAAAAATATTGGTTAATTTTTGTCTATTTATTTATTCATTTCGAAAATAAGTAGCTCATTATAAAAACCATCCAGTTCAGAATCAAGGCATGGGAGTATTTTCCTAAATGTGGAAGTATTCCTTACCAAATGGCATTGAATATGGGCTAATTGTATTGTACTGAGTTGAATTGGATATAAATTGGATATATGCATTTTATAGAGAACCACCCACACAGAAAATGCATTGCAAATTCAATTTTTAAATGCATTAAAAATTCTAGAATGTATGTTCTAATTCAGCGTTCATACTGACCTGGAAAGTCAGGGAACGTCTGGGAGGAGAAATTTGGCCAGGAAATGTCGGAGAAATTCTCAAAATAGAGCAGAAAGTCAGGGAAATTTAATATGTCAAGTTGTATTTCGTGTAGAATTTAATGCAGTGTCAGTTTCCGAACCCTTCCTGCCAAAAAGGGGTGGTCTGCAATTCTGTTAGTGGATGCAAGCACCCAGAGAAGCCAATAGTGCATATTGAAAGGTATCCAAACCACCTTTCTTTATCCTTGGGTGCCTGCTGTTTCTCAGTTAAACCCTGGACAATATCAATAAAATTCAAAAGTAAAAGCTACTATTTTGTAGTGCATCCAGTTTTCTTTATTTTTTAACAGTTGATTTTGGAATAATAATAATAAAAACACACATATATCACTCAAAGAAAATGTCTTCAAAAGCAATGCTACTTGCACTTGATTTTCCTCTGAACTATTGGGTCCCTATAACGAAAATATGTATTACCAGTACAGTTGATCCCTTTGACGGCATCCTGGTCCAGCAAAGCAGTTTCACTAATGTAGATGTAGATTAGTTCCAGTGATGGAACTGTAGCAAGATTCCAAGATGGACTACCTATGCTGGACCAGTAGTCCTCCTTTTATCCCATTTTCTGTATTATGCCATTTAATTTCCCAGTGTATTTTTACTTAAAAGAGTTTTAAGAATTTTTTTATGATTAACACCGGCCAAATTGACATAACTTTAGCCAACAGATGGGACACACACATACACATATCTCTCTTAATGGATTTTTTTAATTAGACAGCTGCATGACTTTATTTTGTTTTAGTTTTATGGTTTTATTGTTTAACCTAAATTGCCTCCCCTAATTAGTCCTTATTTTTTATTCTTTGAACTCCTCTCCCCCACTAAAGTTTTGTTTTGTTTTATTTGTCCTTACTCGCATGATGGATAAGGCTCCGGTCCAAACAAAAAAGTTTTTCACACTGTTCTGCTGAGTTTCCCTGAGTTTCCGTGCTCAAAATTGTGGTCCTCCATTCCTGGAACTGGCATTGATGGAGGGTAGCTCCCAGCCTACAATGGTCCCTTTTCTTGTGGACAGTGGTGACTCTGTCTCTTCTGATTCCTTTACATCTTGTGAGGATGAGTTAGAGGAGCTTCCATCCTATAACTCAGACTCCTTTGTTTCCACTGAAAATGAAAACAGTATGAACTCGGAAATCTCCAATATAAGTAGTGAAGAACATCCGAACTTGGAAGTTGATAATGTACAGGAACTGTCTGCTTCGGAAACCTCTGCTTCTGATTTGGATGTAGAGTTTCAGACGTTTCTAAGTAATAGCCAAACCCAGTTCTTTGATGTATTTGAAAACATCACCGATTCAGATTAAGATAAGCCATGTTTTGCTGTATATAACAGCAGTATCCCTGTACAGTACCTCGTATTCACTTTTCAAGGATGAAATAAATATATAATCGTCACCAGCATTCCTTTAAATACCAAGAAAATTATTTTGGTCAAGCAAAATTGTTATGTTAGTCAGGGAAAGTCATGGAAAATTAAACTAATATTAATGGTCAGGGAAAATCATAGAATCCCAATTATTTAATGTTAGTCAGGGAAAGTCATGGAAAATTAAACTAATATTAATGGTCAGGGAAAGTCAATCATAGAATCCCAATTATTTATTGTGAACCCTGTATATAGTGTGTATAGTTTTTGCATTTTAGTTTTATCTAAAGATGTATTATATATATATATATATGATTTTCTGAGCCCATATAGTATTTCTCTGTATAATTGAATAATAAACTGTAACATATGGCAATGTATGCATTACCTTGATGCAAAATATATTGCATGCATTGTATTTTTCCATCGATTTTCATTTGCATTGGATAATTCATTTTTATTTGAATTTTTATGTAATGCATTTTTAATTACGTACAGGCTGTATATTCGAATTTATATCAAAAATACATTTTTAAGTTTAGTTTTAAATGATTCACTGACACAAACTACATGCATTATTGAATACATGGCTGAATGCATTGAAAATGCCTTACTTCTCAATGTTAACAAACAATTTTCCTTATCTGCTAAGATCCAAAACATGGATTAAAGAGTATTAACATAAAAATATTAATCGATTTGATTTGACCTGCATGCTTCAATTAATTATTTACTTGGACCCTTTGTATTAATGTGACAACACTATTTTGCATAATAAGGAAATAATTTGTTGATAAATAAGACAATTTGGGAAGATTATTATCTGTAGAATTCTGGTATATATACACAAATTTCTGAATTTTTTTTTTCAATATTTTTTTTAATTTTTTTATAAATATAACCAGAACTTTCTAGCCGGATTTCTTTGCTTGGGTTATGACGGATTGCTAATATTGATCGGATATTTCATTTAAGGCCTGTTTTCTTGGGGGAAATGTATAAGATTGGCAAAGGCTGGGGCTTTGATAGGGCTTTACCAAATGGTTTCATATGTCGATGACAGCTGAAAAATGAGTGACGTATGTTACGAGCATTATATCGAGAAAGTACAAATGTTATTTTTTTATGCTAGACCAAGCAAATGGCTTAGTCATATAAGCGTAATTTGTGCGGTTCTAACTGCATGCTTGATTGAAGGATTAATGGCGAATGTTGGTGTCATTAAGCTGCACAAACTATAGTTTCACTGCTGTAGATCCAGATTAACTATGGGTTCATTGCTTGGATCTCATTATGGTTGCAACCGATTACAGGTTGAAGAGCTGTTTTGTGGCACTTGTGTATCCTATTGATACCAATATACCTGCCAAAAACACCATAAACGAGTTCCTTCTTCAGCAAATCACTTTAATTATGCTTTGTTGTAGGCATGCATGTGGTTTGCACAATGGGAAACTAAATTTTAGCTTAGTACAGTAATTAAGCTCAACTGTTTAATTAGACGATTAACTAGTCTTATTTGAATGTAAGGATCCTGCAGAAAATGTGGAATGAACTAGCTGTCTGTGTTTGCAGAAAATAAAATTTTACACATAGAAAGTCATGCAAAGCCAGGAAATTTAAGAGAAATTTGGTCAGGGAAAATCCAAAAGTAGTCCAGAAATCATGGTGATTTTAATAAATCATATTCATACCAATATATAGTTCATATCTTTCATTTCATTTCATTTCGTTATTCCTGTCATATGTATCTAGGATACATGTTCGTTTTTTGCTACGAAGTGAAATGGCAATCAAATGTGTACCATGACTGTTTTTCATTTAAAGAGGAAGACCACCCTATAGAAAAAAGTATTTTTCTTTCATGAGTAGCCTATACCCTAAGAAAATACTATTCACAAAATTTCACAACTTTGTTATGCTTAGTTATTTGATAATAAATTAAAGAAAAGATAAGTAATGGCTTAAATATGATAGACATGTTAATTATATGATTGCAACTACATTTGTCAATGCACGTGCAAATCCAGCACACCAGATGTAATTTGCATGTGCAATGCATCATATTTTGGAACATAATAACGCGAGTAGGCCTACATTCTATTTGCTGAAATGAATCAACGACGTCAGCATCAGTCTCATTTCAAATTTATTTTATTTTTTATAAAATAACTACTTCATAACATATATAGTTGTAAAATTTTAGGAATAGTATTTTCATAACGAATAGCCTACTTTTGAAAGAAAAATACTTTTTTCTAGGGTGGTCTTCCCCTTTTAAGCAGTATAACCATT